>AWOL01S0008609.1:54256-74571 GCA_000715115.1 Nicotiana otophora
CTTCGTGCATTAACACTCACAATATGGCACGACATTACCATTCGTGCATTAACACTCTCCCTTACCATAATGCAATCAATAAATAACAACAAGGAGATATAATAACAAGTACAAGCCTTACTTCAACATTTGGTTCCACAATATCAATCTCAACTTCGAAATAAATACTCAATCATCACCAGAAGATCCGTAAATATGATAAACATGATCAATTTAACAACACTAATCTAAACACGTAGCAATTAGGCATGGGAAAGAGACAATATGAGATATACGGGAGAAAACAGGGAAAACAGGTAAATTGGCAGCGCAAAAGTACTCGTCACCTCACATATACGCTGCTCACATGAATTTCACATAACAAATAATCCGAGGTTCCTATTTCCCTCGAGTCAGGGTTAACCACGACACTTACCTCGCTCTGAAGGCCACTCAATACTCAATCACAGCTTTTCCTCTAGAATCCACCCCCAAACCACTCGTATCTATTCAAAAATGACCCAATAATATCAAATATTGCTAAAGGAATCAATTATATTGTATAAATTTAGATTTCCTAAATTTTCCTCCAAAAAGTCAAAAATCGACCTTGGGCCCGCTTGGTCGAAACCCGAGGTTCTGACCAAAATAAATTTACCCATTCACCCCAGAGCCCGGATATATAATTAACACTCTCCCTTACCATAATGAAATGAATAAATAACAACAAGGAGATAGAATAACAAGTACAAGCCTTACTTCAACATTTGGTTCCACAATATCAATCTCAACTTCGAAATAAATACTCAATCATCACTAGAAGATCTGTAAATATGATAAAAACGATCAATTTAGCAACACTAATCTAAACACGTAGCAATTAGGCATGGGAAAGAGACAATATGAGATATATGGGAGAAAATAAGGAAAATAGGTAAACTGGCGACGCAAAAGTACTCGTCACTTCACATGTACGCCGCTCACATGAATTTCACATAACAAATAATCTGAGGTTCCTATTTCCCTTGAGTCAGGGTTAACCACGACACTTACCTCGCTCCGAAGGCCACTCAATAATCAATCACAACTTTTCCTCTAGAATCCACCCCCAAACCACTCGTATCTATTCAAAAACGACTCAATAATATCAAATATTGCTAAAGGAATCAATTATATTGTATAAATTTAGATTTTCTAAATTTTCCTCTAAAAAGTCAAAATCGACCTCGGGCCCGCTTGGTCAAAACCCGAGGTTCGGACTATTTACCCATTCACCCCCGAGCCCGGATATATAATTGGCTTTAGAATCCGACCTCAAATTGAGGTCTAAATCCCCAAATTTCAAAATCCCTAGTTTCTACCCAAACCCCCCAATTGTACCATGAAAACTCTAGATTTTAGGTTGCAAATTCATGAAATGTAATGGGTAATTAAAAGAAAATGGTTTAGAAGCACTTACCAACCCTTTGGGGAAGAATATCTCTCATGAAAATCGCCTTTAGCCCATTTGTTTGTTTTTGAAAATTTAAAATAATTGCTTAAGTCCCGTTTTTAGGACTGTTTATGCACTGGGCGATAATGTTCATCGCGTTCGCGAGTACATTGTCATGTTCGCAATATCCTATCGCATTCGCGAAGGTTATGCCCCCTGGCCTTCGCGTTCGCGAGTCCTTTCTCGTGTTCACGATGAAGAGTTACCCTCCTGCAGGTCCCAAATGCTACGCGTTCGCGATGAGCCGGTAGTGTTCGCGAAGGGTAAAGCCCCCATCACTTCGCGTTCACGACCAGGCCTTCACGTTCGCGAAGAGTAAAAATTCACCCCGACCAGCTTACCCTTCACGTTCGCGAGAATACCTTCGTGAACACAAAGAAGAAAACACCACAATAGCTGCTGCAGCAAAAATACCAGATTTTCTAAGTCCAAAACATCCCGTAGCCTATGCGAAACTGACCCGAGCCCTCGGGGCTCCAAACCAAACATGCACACTGGTCTAAAAACATCATACGAACTTGCTCGCGCGATCAAATTGCCAAAATAACACCTAAAACAACGAATTGAACACCAAATCGAATGAAATTTTTAAGAAAGTTTTAAAATTCCTATTTTCACAACCGGACGTCCGAATCATGTCAAACCAACTCTGTTTCTCATCAAATTTCACAGATAAGTAATAAATATTATATTGGACTTATACCGGGTTCCGGAACCAAAATATGGACCCGGGATCAACAAGGCCAAACATCAACCAATTCTTAAAAACCATTAAACTTTCAGACTTTTAATTTTCTTCAAAAATTCATAACTCGAGCTAGGGACCACCGAATTCGATTCCGGGCATACGCCCAGATCCCATATTTTGATACGGACCCATCGGGACCGTCAAAATATAGATCCAGGCCTGTTTACCAAAAATATTGTCTGAAGTCAACTCAACTGAAGGTGTTAGGCAAATATTCTTATTTTTATCAATTTTTAACATATAAGCCTTCCGGGCCAATACCCGGACTGCGCACGCAAATTGAGGAGGGTGAAAATGAGATTTTAAGGCTTAAGAGAGCAGAATCAAATTCTAAAATATAAGATGATCTCTTGAGTCATCACATTCTCCACCTCTAAAATAACTGTTCGTCCTCGAACGGACATAGAAAGTACCTGAGCTGATGAAAAAGTGGGGATATCTACTCCGCATATCGGACTCGAACTCCCAAGTAGCTGCCTCAACAGGCTAACCTCTCCACTGCACTCGAACTGAACGGTAACTCTTTGATCTCAACTGGCGAACTTGCCGGGCTAGAATAGCCATCGGCTCCTACTCGTAAGTCAAATCCTTGTCCAACTGGACAGAGCTGAAATCTAACACATGGGACGGATCGCCGTGATACTTTTGAAGCATGGACACATGGAACACCGGATGAATTGATGATAACCCCGGTGGCAACGCAAGCCTGTAAGCCACATATCCCACACTCTCTTGAATCTCAAAAGGTCTGATATACCTAGGGCTCAACTTGCCCTTCTTTCCGAACCTCATTACACCCTTCATGGGTGATACTTGAAGCAACACTCTCTCCCCGACCATGAATGCAACATCACAAACTCTGCGGTAGGCATAACTCTTCTGCCTGGACTGAGCTGTGTGAAGTCGATCCTGAATAATTTTGACCTTATCCAAGGCATCCTGTACTAAGTCTGTGCCCAACAATCGAGCCTCGCCCGGCTCCAACCACCCAACTGGCGACTGGCACCGCCTACCATATAGTGCCTCATAGGGAGCATCTGAATGCTTGACTGGTAGTTGTTGTTATAGGCGAACTCTGCAAGGGGCAAGAACTGATCCCAAGAACCTCCAAAGTTTATAACACAGGCGTGAAGTATATCTTCCAATATCTGAATAGTGCGCTCTTATAGTCCGTCTGTCTGAGGATGAAACGCTATGCTCAACTCAACCCATGTGCCTAACTCCCAATGTACTGCCCTCCAGAAGTGCGAGGTGAACTGCGTACCTCGATCAGAAATGATAGACACGGGCACACGGTGAAGACGGACGATCTCGCAGATGTAAATCTCTGCCAACCGCTCCGAGGAATAGGTAAGTGCCACAGGAATAAAATGCGCTGACTTAGTCAGCCTGTCCATAATGACCCAAATGACATCGATCTTCCTCTGAGTATATGGGAGTCCAACAACGAAATCCATAGTGATACGCTCTCACTTCCACTCAGGAATCTCTATCTTCTGAAGCAAACCACTGGGTCTTTGATGCTCGTACTTTACTTGCTGACAATTTAGACACCGAGCTACATAAGCAACTATGCCTTTCTTCATTCTCCTCCACCAATAATGTTGCCGCAAGTCTTGGTACATCTTGGCGGTACCTGGATGAATAGAATACCTGGAACTGTGGGCCTCTTCCAGAATCAACTCACAAAGTCCATCCACATTAGGCACACAAATACGACCCTGCATCCTCAAAACACCATCAACTCCAATAGTAACCTGCTTGGCACCACTGTGCCGCACTATATCTCTAAGGACAAGCAAATGAGGATCGTCATACTACCGATCTCTGATGTGCTCAAACAAAGAAGACCGAGCAACTGTACAAGCTAGAACATGGCTGGGCTCAGAAACATCCAACCTCACAAACTGATTGGCCAAGGCCTGAACATCCAATGCAAGCGGTCTCTCACCAATTGGAATATATGCAAGGCTACCCATACTAGCTGACTTTCTACTCAAAGCGTCGGCTACCACATTGGCCTTCCCGAGATGATATAATATGGTGATATCATTGTCTTTCAATAGCTCCAACCACCTCCTCTGCCTCAAATTGAGCTCCTTCTTCTCGAACAAATACTGTAAGCTTCGATGATCAGTGAATACCTCACATGACACGCCGTAAAGATTGTGCCTCCAAATCTTCAGCGCGTGAACAATGGTCGCTAGCTCTAGATCATGAACAGGGTAATTCTTCTCATAAACCTTCAGCTATCACGAAGCATATGCAATAACCTTGCCACCTTGCATCAATACCGCACCCAGACCAATACGAGATGCATCACAATATAGTGTATAAGATCCTGAACCTAAGGGTAACACCAATATCGATGCCGTAGTCAAAGTTGTCTTGAGCTTCTGGAAGCTCGCCTCATACTCGTCTAACCACCTGAACGGGGCACCCTTCTGGGTCAACCTGGTCAACGGGGCTGCTATAGATGAAACCCCTTCACGAATCGATGGTAGTAGCCCGCCAAACCTAATAACCTACGGATCTCTATAGCTGATGTGGGTCTAGGCCAGTTCTGAACTACCTCAATCTTTCTAGGATCCACCTGATTACCCTCTGCTGATACAACGTGACCCAACAAAGCAACGTAACTCAACCAAAACTCATATTTTGAGAACTTAGCATATAACGGGCTACCTCTCAGAGTCTGAAGAACGATCCGAAGGTGCTGCTCATGCTCCTCTCGGCTGTGGGAGTAGATCAAGATATCATCAATAAACACAATCACAAAGGAATCCAAGTAGGGCTTAAACACCTGGTTCATCAAATCCATGAATGTTGCTGGGGAATTTATCAGTCCAAATGACATCACTAGAAACTCATAATGCCCATACCAAGTCCGAAAAGCTATCTTAGGAACATCGGATGCCCTAATCCTCAACTGATGGTAGCCAGATCTCAAATCAATCTTCAAAAATACCTTGGCACCCTGAAGCGGATCAAACAAATCATCAATCCTCGGCAATGAGTACTTGTTCTTGATGGTGACTTTGTTCAACTGCCGATAATATATACACATCCTCATCGATCCATCTTTCTTCTTTACAAACAACACAGGTGCACCCTACGGCGAGACACTAGGTCTAATGAAGCCTTTATCAAGCAGATCTTGCAACTGTTCCTTTAATTCTTTCAACTCTGGCGGGGCCATGCGGTATGGCGGAATGGAAATGGGCTGAGTGCTCGGAGCCAAATCAATGCAGAAATCAATATCCCTGTCGGGTGGCATCCCCAACAGATCTGCAGGAAACACTTCTGAAAACTCACGAATAATCGGCACTGAATCCATGGAAGGAACCTCCGCACTAGAATCGCGGACATAAGCCAAATAAGCTAGACACCCCTTCTCGACCATATGCTGAGCCTTCACATAAGAGATAACCCTGCTGGTGGTATAGCCAAGAGTCCCTCTCTACTCTAATCAGGCAACCCCCACAAGGCTAAGGTCACCGTCTTGGTGTGACAATCTAATATAGCATGATAAGGTGACATCCAATCCATACCCAGTATGACATCAAAATCAACCATATCGAGAAGTAGAATATCTACACGAATCTCAAGACTCCCAATGGTGACCACACACGAATGGTAAACACGATCTACAAAAATAGCATCTCTCACTGGTGTGGACATATACACAGGAGCACTCAAAGAATCACGAGGCATGACCAAATAGGAAGCAAAATAGGATGACACATAGGAGTAAGCAGACCCCGTATCAAATAGAACTGAAGCATCTCTACTGCAAACTGAAACAATACCTGTGATAACAGCATCAGAAGACTCAGCCTCAGGCTTGGCTAGAAAAGTATAACACCGGGGCTAGGCCCCACCACTCTGAACTACGTCCCTGGGACAGCCTCTAACTGGTTGGTCTCCACCTCTAATGGCCTGACCTCCACCTCTAATAGTATGGCCTCTACCTCTGGCTACCTGACCCCTGCCTCTGGGTGGCTGAGCAGGTGGTGCAACAACTGGTGCCAGAACCATGGCACGAGAACTCTGATATTGTGAGCTGCCCATTACCCGAGGGCAAAATCTAGCAATGTGCCTCGGATTACCACAAGTATAACATAACCTTGGTTGTTGTGATTGCTGACCATGAAACTGACACTGTCGACCTGAGTAACCACCCTGATAACTTTGGAGTGGAGGTGCACTAATAAGAGCTGTTGGTGCATTGTAGGCTACCTGGTCGGAATAGGGTATATGAGGACCATGACCACCCGAGGCACCGTGGGATGCCTGGAGTGCTGAATGAAACAGCCTGGGAGGATGGCCTCTACCAAAGGTACCCCTACCTCTAGACGAGGCACCGCTGAACTCACCGAAATGATGAGGTCTCTTGTTAGACCCCTAACCTGCCTGAGCAAGAACCATCTCGACTCGTATGGATACATTGGCAGCCACCTCAAAAGAAATCTCACTCCCAGTCTCCTTAGCCATCTGCAATCTGATAGGTTAAGCAAGTCCATCAATAAACCTCCTTACCCTCTCTCCCTCTGTGGGAAGCAGAAGAATAGCATGACGGGAAAAATCCACAAAACAGTTCTCATACTGAGTAACAGTCATACTACCGTACTGGAGACACTCAAATTAACGGCGATGCTCCTCTCTCAATGTGATAGGTAGAAACTTCTCTAGGAAGAGCTGAAAGAACTTGTCCAAAGTAAGAGTAGGCGACCCAGCTGGTCTGGTCAGCAAATAATCCCTCCACCATTTCTTGGCAGAACCAGTCATTTGAAATGCAACAAAATCGACCCCATTGGTCTCCACTATACCCATGTTCCGTAGAACCTCGTAATAGCTGTCAAGATACTCCTGGAGATCCTCTGAATTAGCACCACTGAAGTGAACTGGGAAGAGCTTGGTAAACCTGTCCAATCACCATAAAGCCTCAAAAGACATGGATGACCCATCTTCGGCCTGTGCCGCAACCACCGGCTGAACTACTCTGACTGGCTGAGCTGCTGAAGCCTGATACCGGGGAGCTATCTACTCCGGAACGGCTGTAGTGGGAGTTTGGGCTCCTCCTCCAGCCTGAGAGATGGCTGGTGCCATGTGAAATGCGCCAGTCTAGGCCACACTCTCCATAAGGCCCACCAAATAGACCAAAGCGTCCTGAAGTACTGGGGTGGCAATGAATCCCTCCGGAACCTGAGCTGGTCCGGCAGGAACAATCTGGGCTGGAACTTCCTCGCCCATCTCTACTTCAGGCTCCACTGCTGGTACTGTTGCACGAGCTCTAGGCTGAGCCCTGCCCCTGCCTCGTCTTCTGGCGGGTCTCGACCTCTGCCCCTCATAGGAGCTGCCACTGGGGGCTCTAGCTGCTGCTTAGCTGAGGAAGCGGTACGTGTTCTCTCCATCTACGAGAGAATAAGAGTAGAAGAGTTCAATCAGTATTGAGGAAATAAAATCACACGAGAGAGAAGAATATAAGTGAAATTTGTTCCTAAACTTCATATCCTTTGGAGATAAGCACAAGCGTCTCCGTACTGATCCTCCAGACTCAACTAAGCTCGCTCATGAATCGTGACACCCAGGAAACCTAGTGCTCTGATACAAACTTGTCACGATTCACGAGCATTCTAGAAGTTACTACAAGTAATAGTCTGAGAGAAATACAACTATCTGAATGAAAGAAAACAGTAAAATAGAAAATATAGACGGGGAATTCAAGGTCTATGAACGTCGATAGATCTACCTTGAGTCTCCGGATAGCGGGTCCAACAACTAAAATCTTGATCAACTTGAGCCGGTACCAAAATCTCCACAGAGAGTGCAGAGTGCAATATTAGTACAACCGACCCCATGTACTGGTAAGTGTCGAGCCTAACCTCGACGAAGTAGTGACGAGGCTAAGACAAGACACCCACAAATCAACCTGTACAATTTAACATTGTATGTTCAAATAACAGCAATGAAGAACTAGGCAGGAAGTATCGGGAGGGGGAAACATGCTGAGGGAAATACGAGATAAAGAACTACAGTAGAATGATAACTAGAACAACCAATATACTATGAATCAACAGGAACAGTGAGTACAATAAAGGAAAAATGCACATCATCAGCCTTCATGATTTTACTCTCAACCTCACCATAAAATCAATAGAAATGGCACGACATCACCCTTCGTGCATTAACTCTCATATCATGGAACGACATCACCCTTCGTGCATAAACACTCTCAATACGACATGGCATCACCCTTCGTGCATTAACACTCACAATATGGCACGAAATCACTCTTCGTGTATTAACACTCACAATATGGTACTGCATCACCCTTCGTGCATTAACACTCACAATATGGCACGAAATCACTCTTCGTGTATTAACACTCACAATATGGTACTGCATCACCCTTCGTGCATTAACACTCACAATATGGCACGAAATCACTCTTCGTGTATTAACACTCACAATATGGTACTGCATCACCCTTCGTGCATTAACACTCACAATATGGCACGAAATCACTCTTCGTGTATTAACACTCACAATATGGTACTGCATCACCCTTCGTGCATTAACACTCTCCCTTACCATAATGCAATGAATAAATAATAACAGGGAGATAGAATAACAAGTGCAAGCATTACCTCAATATTTGGTTCCATAATATCAATCTCAACTTTGAAATAAATACTCAATCATCACTAGAAGATCCATAAACAAACAAACAACAACAACAACAACCCAGTATAACCCCGCTAGTGGGGTCTGGGGAGGGTAGTGTGTACGTAGACCTTACCCCTACCCTGGGGTAGAGAGGCTGTTTCCAAATGACCCTCGGCATCCTTCCCTCCAAGAACTCCCCACCTTGCTCTTGGGGTGACTCAAACTCACAACCTCTTGGTTGGAAGTGGAGGATGCTTACCATCAGAGCAACCCACCTTGTCTAAACATGATAAAAACGATCAATTTAACAACACTAATCTAAACACGTAGCAATTAGGCATGGAAAAGAGACAATACGAGAAATACGGGAGAAAACAGGGAAAAAATGTAAATTGGTGGCGCATAAGTACTCATCACCGCACATATACACCGCTCACATGAATTTCACATAACAAATAATCTAAGGTTCCTAATTCCCTCGAGTCAGGGTTAACCACGACACTTACCTCGCTCCGAAGGCCACTCAATACTCAATCACAGCTTTTCCTCTAGAATCCATCTCCAAACTACTTGTATCTATTCAAAAACGACTCAATAATATCAATTATTTCTAAAAGAATTAATTACATTGCATAAATTTAGATTTCCCAAATATTTCTCCAAAAAGTCAAAAATCGACCCCGGGCACGCTTGGTCAAAACTCGAGGTTCGGACCAAAATCCATTTACCCATTCACCCCCGAGCTCTGATATATAATTGGTTTTGGAATCCAACTTCAAATTGATGTCTAAATCTCCAAATTTCGAAATCCCTAGTTTCTATCCAAAACACCCAATTCTACCATGAAAACTCTAGATTTTAGGTTGAAAATTCCTGAAATGTAATGGGTAATTGAAAGGAAATAGTTTAGAATCACTTACCAACACTTTAGGAAAGAATATGACTATTGTAAATCGCCTCTAGACCGTTTGTGTTTTTTGAAAATGTGAAATAATGGCTTAAGTCCCGTTTTTGGGACTGTTTATGCACTGGGCGACAGTGTTCATCGTGTTCGCGAGGACACTATCGCGTTCGCGAAGAGCAGAGCTTGCCAAGCTTACGCATTCGCGAGACTCCTATTGCGTTCGCGAAGGTTACGCCCCTTGGCCTTCACATTCGCGAGTCCTTGCTCGCGTTCGCGATGAAGCGTTACTGACCCCTCCCCAGGTCCCAAATGCTACGCGTTCGTGATGAGCCGATTGCGTTCACTAAGGGTAAAGCCCCCATCACTTTGCGTTCGCGACCAGGCCTCAGCATTCGCGAAGAGTAAAAATTCACCCTTCGCGTTCGCGAGAGTACCTTCGCGAACGCGAAGAAGAAAACACCAGAACATCTGCTACAGCAAAAATACCAGATTTACTAAGTCCAAAACATCCCGTAGCCTATCCGAAACTCACCCGAGCCCTTGGGGCTCCAAAACAAACATGCACACTGGTCTAAAAACATTATACGACGTCCGAATCATGTCAAACCAACTCTGAATTAAACACCAAATTGAATGAAATTTTCAAGAAAGCTTTAAAATTCCTATTTTCACAACCGGACGTCCGAATCACGTCAAACCAACTCTGAATTAAACACCAAATTGAATGAAATTTTCAAGAAAGCTTTAAAATTCCTATTTTCACAACCGGACGTCCGAATCACGTCAAACCAACTCTGAATTAAACACCAAATTGAATGAAATTTTCAAGAAAGCTTTAAAATTCCTATTTTCACAACCGGACGTCCGAATCACGTCAAACCAACTCTGAATTAAACACCAAATTGAATGAAATTTTCAAGAAAGCTTTAAAATTCCTATTTTCACAACCGGACGTCCGAATCACGTCAAACCAACTCTGAATTAAACACCAAATTGAATGAAATTTTCAAGAAAGCTTTAAAATTCCTATTTTCACAACCGGACGTCCGAATCACGTCAAACCAACTCTGAATTAAACACCAAATTGAATGAAATTTTCAAGAAAGCTTTAAAATTCCTATTTTCACAACCGGACGTCCGAATCACGTCAAACCAACTCTGAATTAAACACCAAATTGAATGAAATTTTCAAGAAAGCTTTAAAATTCCTATTTTCACAACCGGACGTCCGAATCACGTCAAACCAACTCTGAATTAAACACCAAATTGAATGAAATTTTCAAGAAAGCTTTAAAATTCCTATTTTCACAACCGGACGTCCGAATCACGTCAAACCAACTCTGAATTAAACACCAAATTGAATGAAATTTTCAAGAAAGCTTTAAAATTCCTATTTTCACAACCGGACGTCCGAATCACGTCAAACCAACTCTGAATTAAACACCAAATTGAATGAAATTTTCAAGAAAGCTTTAAAATTCCTATTTTCACAACCGGACGTCCGAATCACGTCAAACCAACTCTGTTTCTCACCAAATTTCACAGATAAGTCATAAATTTTATATTGGACTTATACCGGGCTCTGGAATTAAAATACGGACCCGGTATCAACAAGTTCAAACATCAACCAATTCTTAAATACCCTTAAACTATCAGACTTTAAATTTTCATCAAAACTTCATAACTTGAGCTAGGGACCTCCGAATTCGATTTCGGGCATACACCCAGGTCCCATATTTTGATACGGGCCCACTGGGACTGGAAAAATACGGATCCGGGCCCAGTTACCAAAAATATTAACCGAAGTCAACTCAACTAAAGTTTTTAGGCAAAAATTCTTATTTTTATCAGTTTTTAACATATAAGCCTTTCGGGCCAATACCCAGACTGCGCACACAAATAGAGGAGGGTAAAAATGAGATTTTTAAGGATTAAGAGTGCAAAATTGAGTTCAAAAATATAAGATAACCTTTTGGGTTATCACAGTGATGCATGGCATGTGATGATAGCGAATCTAGTGAAAATCAGAAAGGAACAGAGGGGAAAAGCAGAGTCAATTTTACCTGATAGGAGTGATCGATCGTTAAAGCATGAGAGACCACTGGTCAGAACCTTAGTACCCAGAGGTCATTGCATTTGACCTCTAGTTTTCGAATACTAATATGGAAGCCAGCTAGCGTCTCAGACTTGCTTTGATTTGAAGAGACGAAGGAAGAAATCTTGTGAGTTGAATTTCACTCTTTTGGTCTGACCTTATCAATTAGGACTTTGAAATTGAATGGTGAAAATAGAAAGAGTGAAAGGTCTAAGATACAGGAGAAAAACAAATGGCCATGCATGCCATGGATTTGAAAGAACAATGGCGATCTGAGGTTTTATCTTTTAAGGTTAGGGTTCGAATTTGGGGGTTTACGTCTCTGATGATGAGAGAAAAATTCAGCAGGAATCACAACTAGGGAAGGCAAAAGAGATGATTCTTTGATGAATTCGTGACCTTGCACGAATTTGTGCAAGGTCTGGTGATTGATTTGGCTTGTGAGGTTGAGAGAAAAGAGATAGGAGGGGGAAAAAGAGGCGGTGAGGCCATAGACGAAATGATTTAGGGTTTGGTTAATTGGGGGTTGGTCTCTAGGGTTATGTTTTCAAGATAGAATATGGGCCGTTTGATCATTTGATCAAAGGCCCGATAAATGGGGCTTTATACATTTAAAAAATTTAATTTGGGAAAATACGGGAACCGTTGGATTTGTGTGATCCAACGGTGGAGATAATATCTGGTAATGGGTCTAAATTAAAAGAGAAAACGGAAATAATCTTGGATCGTCGATGGTTTGGATCAATGGCTCAGATCATTTGTGTTTCCTATGTGAGGGTGGGAGACGGGTGATGTGGCAAGCGTTGATTGATGTGAATAGAATGACTTGGATCGCCATGGTGGAAATAGATGGGTATTTGGTTTGGGTGTATTTTCGGACTGGGCTGATTCATTGGGCCAAAATGATTTAAGTAATGACCATTTTGCATTTTACTTGAGAATTGCAATTGTGGCCTTTTGGTCTTTTAACCCATTTTGAATTTAATTCAAATAAACTTAACAATTTCAATAAAATGTGATAAAATTAAAATTATTTTACTACTAATTATTTTAAATTATTTATTTATAAAAATACTTTATTTTCTACATTGTGACACTAGTTTTGAATTTTCACATAATAATCTTATTAACTAGAAATTAGAGTAATTTATCAACTTAATTATATAACCTATATAAGAAATATTTTAATAATCTTAAAATAGTAAATATGTTTGTAATTTCATAATATTAATACCATGTGATTAATTTTAAAACTAATGCTTGGTTAATTTGTGAAAAATTAGATATTTGTTATTGGAAAACGTTTTAAGAACATTTATTATAAATTATTAAGTATAAACAAATTAATTTAAAAGGGGAGGGTCAAAATTATTTGTCAACACTTAGTATGGTAGACTTTGATGTTATCTTGGGATGGACTAGTTGTCGCCCCATCATGCTATTTTAGATTGTCACACCAAGATTGTGACGCTCGCTATGCCAGGTTTACCACTGTTAGAGTTGAAGGGTGCATTAGATTATGTTCCTAGCAGGGTTACCTCATTTCTAAAGGCTCAACGGATGGTGGAGAAGGGGTATGGATGCTTATCTAGCCTTCGTGAGGGTTGTCAGTGCTGATACTCCTACCGTTGAGTCAGTTCCGGTAGTGAGAGACTTTTCGGATGTGTTTCCAGCGGATCTTCTGGGCATGCCGCCCGAAATAGATATTGATTTTGGTATTGACTTGTCGTTGGGTACACAACCCATTTCTATTCCACCATATCTTATGGCCCCAACGGAGTGGAAGGAATTAAAGGAGCAGTTGCAAGAGTTGCTAGGTAAGGGTTTCATTCGACCTAGTGTGTAACCGTGGGGTGCTGCTGTCTTGCTTGTAAAGTATAGGTATGGTTCTATGCGCATGTGTATCGATTATCGTCAATTGAACAAGGTTACTGTTACACCCCATATTTTCGTACGTAAAAGTATGCCATAAGTAAATTGATGGAAGCTCGTAAATGAGATGTTACATCCCGCATTTTCGTATGTTAAAGTTACGTCGTAAGTTAATCGACGTAAAATCCGGGAATGAGGTTATTTTGAAATTATAAGCATTATGCTATTTGAACCAAGTGATGAGTAAATTCGTGAAGGTGAGAGGGTAAGCAAATCGAAGAAAATGATTTTCGTCGAAGTTTGATATTTTGGGATAAAATACGGGCCGAGCTAAAATACCGGGTAGTTATAGACTAATACCATATAAGGTACCACATGACCATGATAGTAAGGTGTACAAAGTGTGTTAAAAGTAAGTAGTATTTTAAATAATTAGAGATAATCCTTAATTATGTGAATTATTGGATAATGGGATAGAAATATATCAAGTGACTAAGGAAATACATCGAGACTCTTGAATGGCTAAGGAAATATATCAAGACTCTTGAATGGAAAAACTTTGGATAAAGACTAAGGCAACGTGGCAGACACATGGAAAATATATCAAGTGACTATTGAATCACTTTGGTAAGGTGGCATTTTTAGATTAAAAACATCAAGTCATTAGTCATTTGTATTCAAAAAACTTTTCCAGGTAGTTCCTTAAATTATATGCGTATCTTCCCAATAAGGCTATGCAAGTAACAATACTGCACCACCTAGTCGCATGATTTTGGGTGGTTAAAGTCTAACGTTCTTCAAAATATTATAGTTGCTTAAGCTTACGGAGGAAGCTCTCAATTCCAACAATCTCTTTACTTCACTATCCAATATGCTATGCTTTCTGTAGATGTTGTATGTTAAGAGCTTAGGTGAGAATTGCTTCGTAGCTTTTTACTTTCTTTTGGGTAACAGTTTTTAAAACAATGTTGTGCTGGAGTTATTTTTCTGGTGNCATGCATGTGCATGATGTTATAAAAAAGAAATGATTCACAGAGCTATGCAGACGTACATGTCAAGTCTTTTACTTCATGTTTCTCTCATGTCTATTATTTACTGAATTTCATTCCTTACATACTTGGCACATTATTTGCACTGATGTTCCTTTTGCCTGGGGACACTGTGTTTCATGCCCACAAGCCTCGATAGACAGGTCGAGAGTCCTCCAAGTAGGCGATCAGCTCAGCGGAAGATGTTGGTATACTCCATTTGTTCCGGAGTTGCTTATATGGTCAGTATGATTAGGACATGTACTGATTAGTATGGCGGGGCCCTGTCCCGACCTTTATGACATTTATATACTCTTAGAGGCTTGTAGACATATGTCGTGTACGTGAAAGATTGTACGACCTTGTCGGCCTATGTTTTGAGTTTATAAATGATGATGTTGGCCTATTAGGTCCATATGTCACGTGTATATGATAATGTCATAAGAAAGATACGTTACGTTGGTACTCCGTTAAGTAAGGTACCAGCTGTCCGTCGCGGGCCATCGGTTTGGGTCGTGACAGTTACAGTGAAGAACATGTATCCATTGCCATACATTGATGGCTTATTTGACCACCTACAGGGTGCTAGAGTATTCTCAAAGATTGACTTGTGGTCAGGTTATCATCAGCTAAAGATTCGGAATTTGGATATCCCGTAGACTGCCTTTAGGACTCGGTATGGTCATTACGAGTTCCTTGTGATATCTTTTGGGCTGATCAACACCCTAGCAGCATTTATGCACCTAATGAATAGTGTATTCCAGCCTTATCTTGATTAATTTGTCATTGTCTTTATTGACGACATCTTCGTGTACTCCCGCAGTCTGGAAGATCATGAGTAGCACTTGAGGATCATGCTCTAGACCTTGAGAGAGAAGAAGTCATATAAAAAGTTCTCAAAGTGTGAATTCTAGCTTGATTCAGTGGCGTTTTGGGTCATGTGGTGTCGAGTGTCTATTGCTACACATATGACTAAATTGACCCAGAAAGGTACTCCATTCAGATGAACCAAGTAGTGTGAGGCGAGCTTTCAAAAGCTCAAGACTTCTTTGACTACGGCCCAAGTGTTAGTGTTTCCTACGAGCTTGGGGTCCTATACAGTGTATTGTGATACGTCACGTGTTGGCCTAGGTGCGGTGTTGATGCAAGACAGTAGGGTGATTGCTTATACATATCGACAACGGAAGACCCATGAGAAGAATTACCCAGTCCATGACTTGAAGTTAGCAGTCATTGTTCATGCATTGAAGATCTGGCGGCATTATTTGTATGATGATCCTTGTAAGGTCTTTACCGACCACCAGAGTCTACAACATCTGTTGAAACAGAAAGATCTTAAATTGCAGCAGCGGAGGTGGTTAGAGTTACTTAAGGACTACGATAACATCATTCTATATTATCCCGGGAAGGCCAATATGGTGGTTGATGCCTTGAGTCGACAGTCGGAGAGTTTGGGTAGTTTAGTATATCTACCGGTAGCTGAGAGGCCATTAACATTGGAGGTTCAGGATTTAGCCAACTAGTTTGTTAGATTGGATGTTTCGGAGCCTAGTCATGTTCTTGCCTGCGTGGTTTCTTGATCTTCTCTATATGACCGTATCAGAGAGTATCAGTATAACGACCCCCATTTGTTTGTCCTCAAGGACACGGTTTAGCATGGCGATGCCAAGGAGGTTACTATTGGGGTGACAGTGTGTTGCGGATGTAAGGCCGGTTATGTGTGCCCAATATGGATGATTTGCATGAGTTGATTCTTCAGGAGGCCCACTCCATTCATCCGGGTGATGCTAAGATGTATCAGGATCTGAGACAACACTACTGGCGGAGGAGAATAAAGAAAGACATAGTGGAGTATGTAGCTCGATGCCTAAATTGTTAGCATGTGAAGTGTGAGCACTAGAGGCTGGGCAGTTTATTTTTGAGACTTGAAATTCCCAAGTGGAAATAAGAGCGTGTCACCATGGATTTTGTTGTTGGGTTCCCACGGACTCAGAAGACATTTGACGCGGTGTGGGTGATTGTGGACAGGTTGACCATGTCGGCTCATTTTATTCCTATATTGACTACCTATTCTTTAGAGCAGATGGCTCGGATATATATCCGCGAGATTGTACGACTTCATGGCATGCTAGTATTCATCATCTCTGACCGGGGTACACAGTTCATATCGCACTTCTAGAGAGTTGTACAGCATGTGCTAGGCACACGGGTTAGGTTGAGTACAACATTTCACCCTCAGACGGATAGGCAGTCTGCGAGCACTATTCAGATATTGGAGGATATGCTTCGCACCTATGTTATGGATTTTAGGGGTTCTTAGGATCAGTTCTTGCCACTTGTGGAGTTTGCCTACAATAATAGCTACCAATCGAGTATTCAGATAGCTCCTTACAATGCTCTATATGGGAGACGGTGTCGTTCTCCGGGTTGTTGGTTTGAGCCGGGAGAGGCCAAGTTATTATGTACAGATCTGGTTTGAGCTGCTTTGAAGAAGGTCAAGATGATCTAGGATCCGCTTCGCATAGACCAATCTAGACAGAAGAGTAATGTGGATCGAAAGGTTCGCGATGTTGCATTCATGGTTGGAGAGTGAGTCTTCGTCCGGGTTTTATCCATGAAGGGTGTGATGAGGTCCGTGAAGAAGGTCAAGTTGAGCCCTAGGTATGTCAGACCTTTTGAGTTCCTTGAGAGGATTGGGGAGGTCGCCTACAAGCTTGCCTTGCCACCTATTATACCTGCAGTTCATGCAGTGTTTCATGTCTCTATGCTTCAGAAGTATTATGGTGATCCGTCTCATATTTTAGACTTCAGCACAGTCCAGTTAGACGAGGATTTGACTTATATTGAGGAGCCTATGGCTATCTTGGACCGACAGGTCCGTAAGTTGAGATCAAAGGATATTGCTTTAGTAAAGGTTCAATGTAAGGGTCATCCGGTCGAGGAGGCGACCTGGGAGATCGAGCAAAACATGTGGAGTCGTTCTCCTCATATATTCTCCACTTCATGTATGTCCTTACGCACGCTCAAGGATGAACGCTTGTTTTAAGTGGGGAGAATGTAACGACCCGATCGGTCGTTTTGTGTAATTGCACCCTGTTTCCCTTTTTTTATGCTTCACACATGTGTGTTTATGCTTTTATGACTTGAGGGGTAAGTTAGTTTCATTCCAAGAAGTTTTCGGGTTGATTTGGACCCTTGATTCTTGACTTAGAAGTCTAAATTTTAAAATGTGTGACCAAAACTTTGTGAAAACGACCTCGAAATTGTATTTTTATGACTCAGATAGCTTTGTATCGCCATTTCGGACTTTGGCGGCATGCAATTTATTTTGGAGGTCCGTAGATTGATTTGTGTTGATTTGATGAAATTTGGCAATTTAAAGTTGGAAAGTTTGACCGTAGGTTGACTTGTAGATATCGAGCTAGGAATTTGATTTTGAGACTTGTAATAGGTCCGTTATGGCATTTAGAACTTGTTTGAAAAATTTGGCATCGTTCGAAGTTGATTTGATAGGATGCAGACGCTTAGTCGTAATTTTAGAAGTTCTTGAAAATTTCTTAAACTTTCATGAATTTTTGAGTTCAATTTGTAGTTTTAATGTTATTTTTGTGTTTTGATCGCGCGAGCGAGTTTGTATGATGTTTTTAGACTTATGTGGGTGTTTGGTTTGGAGCCCCGATGTCACGACCCATTTTTCCCTATAGGCCGTGATGGCTCCCACCGTCACCGTTATGCAAGCCAACAGTGAACTAGCCACGTATTTATTCTTTTTAACAAACTTCGAAATAGTTGTTTTTTATTTATTAAGTAAATAAGAGTTGAAAAATTTAATAAAACAAAGTGTAAACAAATATAAGAACAAGTGTGGTGAAATAAATACTCAAAAGCCATCAAATGTCTACTAGCATATTTTCAAGTCCTGGTGTCACAAGCATATGAGCTACTAGTAGAATATACAAAACACTAAACTACTGTCTGGAGTAGAGTAGATAGAAAGTAAATGCAGAAGAGAAACTCCGGGTGCTGTAGAACGGACTCGGAAAGCAGCTCACCACTAAGCCTCGGGGTATCAAGAGTGCGCGTCGGGATGACTACCAGATGCACCTGCGTCAGATCTTGCACGATTAGTGTAGAAGTGTAGCGTGAGTACATAAACAACATGTACCCAGTAAGTATCCAGTCTAACCTCGAAGAAGTAGTGACGAGGTGTCGACATCGACACTTACTATGGGCCAATAACAAAATGCAAAAATTCTAAACAAGTATGGAACATGGAAATAATAATAATAATAATAATAATTAATAATAATAATAATAGAAATAATAATAATAATAATAATAATAATAATAACAATAACAATAATAATAATAACAATAACAATAATATTAATTACAATAATAATAATAACAATAATAATAATAACAATAATAATAAAAAAATAACAACAATAATAATAATAATAACTATAATAATAATAATAATAATAATAATAATAATAATAATAATAATAACAATAATAATAATAACAATAATAATAACAACAATAACAATAACAATAACAATAACAATAACAATAATAACAATAACAATAACAACAATAACAATAGCATTAACAATAACAACAATAACAGTAACAACAATAACAGTAACAATAATAATAATAACAATAACAATAATAATAATAATAATAATAATAATAATAATAATAATAATAATAATAATAATAATAATACAACAAGCAGTGAATAAGTGATTCCTCAACTGGTAACAAATTCCAAAATTTTCATCTAATACATACTAGTTCCCAATCACTTTTGGTCGTTTAATAAATTATACCTCTCAAGCCATAACAAAATATCAAGTGTAATCGGATTTCGAGTATTATCACGCATGATTTATGCCGAGGTCGTATGACCCGATCCAACAATATTGTGTGAACTGCCGAGGGTCGAAGAATCATAGATGCATCTATTATACTGCTGAGGCGAACGGCCTGCTCCCATGAGAATAGAGAAGTTTACCACGCTCGCGTAAGTACTTGCTACGCGAGAGGACATGGATTTCTCAAAGTTATTAAGTATTCATCAATTCTTTACCCAAAATAATAAAGCTAACTTGGAAGTTTTCAACTAAATATCTCTAGTCTCGACTATATTTAAGATAATTAATATGCACAACAAACATGACAGTACAGTAAAGCATGATGTAAATCTAAGACTACCCAGACATATCATGGAAAATATAGCTATGCATGGACCCTCGTCACCAAGTGCGTACGTAGCTCCCCACACAAGTAATTGACAACAAAATATACCTAAGGGGATGAGTTCCCTCGTGCCAGGTTAGGCAAGAGACTTACCTCGTTCTGAAACTCGCTTCTGGTTCACAAATATGCTCTAAGTCCTCAACTCGGTGCCAAACAACCCGAAACTAGCCAAATATTATATAAATAAATCAATATATACTTAAAAGTTGATAATTTAACTATTGGAGTAATTACCCAACCCAATTTGGAAGATTCCTAAAA
>AWOL01S0008609.1:75782-103129 GCA_000715115.1 Nicotiana otophora
CCCCCCCACCTCCCCTCCCCTCCCGGGTCCATGTGCCTTTCCGAAATCTTTTGAAGATAATTGTTACCCATAACCTCACGAACTCAAATATATCAATTTCACCCAATACCATAATCATTTTCGTGGTTCAATCCCATTTTTATCAAAACCTAAGTTTTTCAACTAAACCCATAATTTTCACAATTTTACATGTTAAAATCTACCCATAATCTATGTATTTAACTTACATTTGATAGAAATTGCTTACCTTCAATATCTAGGTGAAAACCCATCTCCAAGAAGCTTTAAAATCGCCCAAGAGATGAGAGAAATGAGTCAAACACGGCCTAAGTACTGACTTAAATGAACCCTTCTGCCTCCAGCGATTTCCGCTTCTGTGGAAATACGGCCACTTTTGCTCCGCAGATGCGGCCCCTTCCCAACCGGCCTACTTCCTCTACTGCAGCGCCCTCTTTGCATCTGTGAGCTCGCAGATGCGGTCAAGCCCTCGCACCTGTGCCACAGCCCCTCCAGCTCAAGGCCACTTCTGCGGACCACTGACCACTTCTAACCTGCGGACTCAGCCCACGTAGCCCAGATCCGCACCTGCGGCTAACCAGTCGCTTCTGCTGTGCCGCACCTGCGACCAATTTTTCGCAGGTGAGAATGCACCAGAAGCCCTGCTGCTTCAAAATTTCTTCTAAATAATAAATGGACTCTCTCAAAACCCGGAACACGTGAAATAACATAAAAACTAAGGATTACACTCCAAATCAAATCAAATCAACTTATGAATTTCAAGTTCTTCCAACTTTCTCCGAATACGCCGAATCATACTTAAACTACTCGGAATGACACCAAATTTTACGTGCAAGTCTTAAATCACCTTACGGAACTATTCCAGGACTCTAAATCCCAAATAGACCTCGATAACACCAAACCCTACTCCAACCCAAATTTAAAGAACTTGAAAAATCTTAAATGTGCCAACTTTAAATATTATGCGCCGAAATGCTCCCGGGTCATCCAAAACCCGATCCGAATGCATGTCCAAGTCCAAAGTCATCATACAAGTCTATTGGAACCTTCAAATCCCGATTCCATGTTCGTTTACTCAAAATGTTGACTCAAGTCAAACTTACCCCTTTTAAGCCAATATTAAGGAACTAAGTGTTCTGATTTCAACCCAACCCTTCCAAACCCAAACTAACAATCTCCGCAAGTAATAAGACAGTAAAAGCACATACGGAGAGTCTTATTTAGGTGAACGAGAATCTAAAAAGTAAAACAACCGGTCGGGTCGTTACACCCGAGGGCTCGGATGAGTTTCAGAATGGTTTTGGAATAAAGTTGGACTGATGGTGCTGCTGGTGCTTGGGTGTCACAATTGCGAGAACCAGCATCACAATTGAAAATGTGATAGTAGGGGCATTGATGTCACAATTTCAACTACCCTTTGCAATTGCGAAGACTGCAACAATTTGCCTTTGTTCGCATTTGCAAACATTTGTTCGCTTTTGCGATACATGCCAGTTTATAATTGCGATGCCTTTCTCGCAATTGCGACGAAGTAAAAGGCTGTCAGGGTTCGCAAATCTGAGTATTGGTCCGCAATTGTGAGGGTTCACAAATGTGAATCTTGTGTCATAAATGTGATATCTGCAACTAGTTAAAGGGATGTGAGACGGGAGTTTTGAGCTCATTCTTTTATTTTTGAACCCTAGACTCGGTAGGAGATAACTTGGAGGGGGGATTTTCACCTACAAACCTTAGGTAAATGATTCTAATCTATTTGTAATCATATTCTATCAACATAGCTTAGATTTTAACACCAAATTCATGTGAATCAAAGTAGAAATTTGTGAAAATTTGCCAAGTTTTTGGAAAATAAGAAATTGAGTTATGAAAGTCGATTTGGAAATTTTGAAATTAATCATATATATGAACTCGTGGGGTCATGGGTAGACGGAATCTATCATTGGACCCGGGTTTTGATCGGGCGGGCCCCGAGTTGACTTTTGTTGACTTTTTGAGAAAAGTGTAAAGACCAAAGCTTTATTTATTGTAATTATTTTATCTTGCATTGGTTCATGATATTGAGTTAATTTTGGGTAGATTTGAGCCATGTTGAGGCGAGTTTTAAGGGAAAAGCGATTTTCGAGGGTTGAGTTAGCTTAGTCGAGGCAAATGTCTTGCCTAACTTCGTGTGGGGGAACTACCCCTTAGGTTTAGGTTTGGTATTGTTTGATTCATTTGTGCTAAGTGAAATCCGTGTACGCAAGGTGACGAGTGGGTACACGGGTTGTACATGATATTTGACCGTATTAGGCTACTTAGGCTATTTCCATGCTTTAATTGAAATTCCGTATCATGTTCTAAATTCTCATAGTCAATTTATACTTAATTGTATTAGTTTATTCGTACATGCCTTAGTTGACTTGCTTAGTACTTGTTCTACAACCTACTTGCTTAATTGCTCCCATGCTTAGCTGAAGTTGTTGTCTCTTTTAGTTGTTACATGCTACCTCCTCGTTGATAATTATTATTATTTAAAGTTATTATCCGTGTTTTCCCTTTCCTTATTTGATTTTCGTACTTCAAGTAGTTGTTCGTGTTATCCCCTTACTTGTTGATTTTCATTATTTGAGGCTCATTGTTAATTATTATTTCCTTCATTGCAAGTTAGTCTTATCTAACATCGTGGTTATACATTATTTCTATCATGGTTGATTTATTTGGTGTTGAAGTTGTAAAAGGCGTTAATACATTGAGGCAATGTTGGTTATTGTTGAAATATCTATCTTGTTGAGCATTTTTCATTCATTGTTGTTGTTGATATTCTTGTATACGTTGTGGTGGAGTCGTGGGCTATTGTTGTGGAAATATGGATATTGTGGATTATTGGCAAATTGTGATCTATGGGCACATGTGGTGCGAGTTATTATTGTAATATGATATTGACGTGCATGCGGCGGTATAAGGCTTGATGTTGATGTGCATGCGGTATAAGGTGGGACTTATTTGCGTGTTACTTGTAGGGGAACTACGTGAAGCCATGCAGCGTTATAAGGTAGGCTAAAATGTGTGTAGCTATTTCGGAAAACTATTTTCAAAACCCCTTTTCAAATGTAAGGCTCACGCGATGGTATAAGTAAAGATTGTAATTGAGATTGTGAATTGGGAATAGAAGGTGGTACCTCGATTATGATTCTCGATTATATGAGGAGGTACCTAGGTTTTGACTTCACTATACACGAGGTGGTACCTCGATGTGATTCTTGCTGTTTATTTCATGTTGCAAGGTGTTTTGGTTGGAAAATATATATATGTTGTTTCATTCCTTATTGCTCTATCAGTTGTTGCCCGTACACGATCATTGTTGTCCTTTAGCTGCTACTTTTATGCTATTTCTATTGTTGATTTCCTGTACTAGAACATGCTATCATCTTGATCTGTATTAGTTGTCTCTTCACTTTAATTTATATCCATATTCCATTTTTATATTGCTTATTTATATCCTAGTAGGTGTCTTGAAATAGCCTCGCCAATACTCTACTAAGGTTAGGCTTGATACTTACTGGGTACCGTTGTGGTGTACTCATACTATGTTTCTGTACATTTTGTGCAGATCTAGGTACGTCCGTTCATGCTGGTCCATAGAGATTCCTGCTAGTTGCTTCTACCGGAGACTTCAAGGTATACCTTCTCAGCATCCACAGGCCTTGGAGTCCCGTTCCTTTACTCTTAGTTACTGTTTTATTTTCTCGCAAATAGTGATGTATCGCATATTTTAGCTATTCCATAGTGTTTATGACTATGTTCCACAGTTCTTGGGAATTGTATGGTTGGGATTTTGCTTTTTAGTAGTTACATGAGTTTATCAAATTGGGTTTGAGTATTTTGTTATTTACATCTGTTTAATTTCTATCAAATATTAGGCTTATCTAGTCGAGAGAATAGGTGCCATCACGACATCATACGTAGGGATATTGGGGTCGTGATAGTGCCTATCCTCGAAGAGGTAGAGACGAAGGGTCGACATTAACACTCATTAGTGGTCTAATAAATTAGTTATAAATAAAACAAACAGGTATGAGGCATAGCAAGTAAAACAACAAAACAGATATTAGTGCATAATACGATCCTAAATTGAACAGTAAACACAAGGTCCTCAAATACCAGATACTTCCTCAAATGGAATACGTAATGGCCAACACGCATTAACGGTCACATCTCAAGTTAAAAAAACTCATAAGTATGTTGAGTCCTCATCAATTATTCCGAACGACTTTGTCGAGGCGAGCAGCCCGATCCCATAAGAGTAAAGGCACAAATTGCTATCGTGGTGTATGGCCCCATCTTATAATAGTACCGCTGAGGCGTTCAGCCCGATTCCATAATCGTGTACACTGCCGAGGGTCGACCGGTATGAACTATAGATGCATCTCATAATATTTCCAAGGCGAACGACATGATCCCATAATGATACTGCTGAGATGCTCAGCCCAATCCCATGGCATAGTGAAGACTTGACGGGTCACTGGCCCCACTCACGAATATATGTGTGATTTGTGAAATTGAAGAAACTTTCGGACAAAATATGTACAACTCGGGGAAAATTCATAAAAGGAAGTGAAATCTCTACCGCTAATCAAGTAGCTCACCATAATCACAAATCATAAGTCCGATACTTTATGCAAGTCTAGTCCCAGGCAAAAACATAAATTAAAGCAATTAAATAGGCAAGAATAACTCAAATATTACAACTAAGGCATAGCGTGAGTCTAAGTCTACCCGGACCTAATCAAGAATTCTTGCATACGCACGGACACTCATCACCTCATACGTGCGTAGCCTTGACAACATGCATCACGTAGCAATTATAGCACCTACGAGGTAAATTTCCCCTCACAAGATTAGACAGGAGACTCACCTCCTATGAAATCTGATAACCGGCTCCAACGCCTCTCTAACTCCTCCAACCGATGCCAAGCGATCAAAAACTAATCAAACAACGTGCAAACCAATCAATATATACTCCAATACTCATAATTTAAAGCTTTATAACAATTCCTAACTCCGCTCGAAAA
The DNA here is from genome assembly GCA_000715115.1 of Nicotiana otophora. Lineage (NCBI taxonomy): Eukaryota > Viridiplantae > Streptophyta > Magnoliopsida > Solanales > Solanaceae > Nicotiana > Nicotiana otophora. The sequence continues at coordinate 80,852 of AWOL01S0008609.1, forward strand.
GTCAACATAGTCAACCCCGGGGTTGACGTGCCCGGATTTTGAAAATTATCAAAAATAAATATTACCCTTAACTTATATAGTATATATCCAGAAAAGTATCCAATTTCATCCATGAATTGACCCTCAAATCAAGGATTTACCATTTTTTAACTTTGGGGCTCAAAACCCCAATTTTTACAATTCAAACACGGATAAAAACAATAATAAACGGAAATAATCATTAAAAACATAAAAATAAAGATCATATATTTACCCCCTTGAATAGACGAGAACAACGCCGCAACAAGCACTTCAAACGGAGCTTTAGAACTCAAGATATGCTCAAAATACTAAAATACTCGGTTTAAAACACTACCCATGTGATTTTTGTTCATCGCCTTCACGTGATACCTTCGCGTTCGCGAAGAAAAATGTTTCGCATTGACCAGTCAACCCAAAATCCCTTCTTCGCGTTTGGGAAACCTCCCTCACGTTCGCGAAGAACAAAAGGTCGCACCAGAAACCAACAATCTTTTTTGACACGAAAATGGGCATAACTCTTTCATACGACCTCAGAATTCGACGATTCTTGTTGCTATGGCTCCATAATTACGAAGTAGATCTAATGATTCAATCCAATCACAAAACAAAGATCATTTGATCAATATGGTACCCTGTATACCAAAAAAATGACGTTGAAACATTAATAAGAGCGCGACGCAATCCAAACCCATCTGAAACTCACCGGAATTTAACCAAAACTTGCGGACACGTCCAAAATCATCATAAAAATCTGTTGAAACTTTTAAATCATGAATCCGAGGTCGTTAAGTCCACTGTTTGAACGTGGTCAACTCATTTTCTTAAACATAACTAGTATGCGACTTAAGTATCCAAATCACTCTTAAACATTCCGGATCATGACCAAACTTCACACATAAGTTCCAATCAATAAAGTTAACCTATCCAAGGTCCCGAAATGCCACCCGGAGTCCGATAACACCAGTGTACACTCTAAGTCAAACATCGCAAATTTCCAACCTTCAAAATGCAAACTTTCGATAATAAGCGTCGAATCGCTCCCGGACCATCCGATACTCAATCCGAACATACGCCCAAGTCTGAAACCACCTTATGAACCAATAGAAACCTTTAAATCCCTATTCCGAAGTCTTTTACTCAAAAGTCTAATATTGGTCAACTCCTCCAATTTTAAGCTTCTGAATTAAGAATTATTTTTCCAAATCAACTTAGAACTTCTAGAAAATTAAATCCAACTACACGTGCAAGTCATAATACTTGAAGTGAAGCTACCCAAGGTCTCAAACTGTCGAACGACATGCAAGAGCTCAAAACGACCGCTCGGGTCGTCACATTCTCCCCCACTTAAACATACATTCATCCTCAAATGTACCAAGAACCATTACAGAGTTGCCCAAAACCATTGTTTAACACCTCATGCACCTACTCATGCCACCACAACCCATATGAGCGCATTAGCTCAAGCCATACTGAAGATCCTTCCTAATACCTTAGCCAAATTCTCTACCAGGTCTGATCCCAACATACGAGCATTGTTTTAACCTCAACACGCTGAACCAAAACATGATCATGCACCCATCCTGTAATCACACAATGTAATGCATAATTTGCATGATCGTAATCACATCCTCCAACCACAATAGTTGCATTACGAATTGATTAGTTACTTTTCCGTTCAATATACATTATATAAATCTGATTGCACTTATTTCAGGTCCAACAACCTCGTCTTACCCAGTACAAGTTTCTCGGGCAATAAGCCACTTCAAACACTATCTAAAATCTCATACGACACTATCAACGCACCAACAAGCTACAACTCGAGTATGACGAATAAGGAAAAACGAACTCTAGTAAAGAACTACCCAGCCCGCATAACCTTCAAATCAACCAGACAATGCTATGAACCTAACTTAGAGATCAGAAATAGAACATACAAAATAAGTATAAAGATTCGTACTTAACATCTCACTATTGTGGCGTGAAACCCAATCTACGCATCACACCTGTGGCGGCTTGCCACCCGATCCGCACATAATAATCAATAAGGAAATACCTATCGAGCCAAAATGTCCATATCCATGAAATGCTCAAATTTCGACCACAAGCACGTCAAGTGCATAAACATAACCCTAGGGAGACGGTTGCGCCATGCGCTACGAAATGCCAAGCACGGCTAAGGTGCAATAAATGACTTGCATCTCGAGAGCCTTCTCGCTCACTTAACACCACAAGCTACACAGGATCATAACACACGCGTGAATAATCAACCAGTCTCACAACCCATATAGGCATAAAAGAGTAGCACCTAAAATAGACGAAGGCAGGAATATCATCCACCACGCCTGAAGACCCATCCATAAGAGATGCTATGTCGAATAAGCATATTTGATCTGGTATAAAATATATATTCACATTAGGCCTACCAATGGACCTCAAGCCAATTCCTATCATCCCAAAATGGGCCAATAACCTTCCAAAGATCCACAATGACCCTATTCATGACGCATACGATCTATCGTCCAATCCGAAACAAACTCCCACAGTCTGTAACCAAAGAAATAGAGTGTCTCTCAGACATAAACCCTCACATCAGTGACAGTATCGGAACCTCCATACATGATTTCAATCTCTACCACTTAAATGGCTGACATGTCGCACTTATACGATCATTCCACATGAGATACTCCCACGACCTTTCGTACCAGGTAGCAAAATTTGTACATGCATGGCTACCAACCATACTAATTATGCAATGTAAATGCAGAATCCGCAATTCAATACAACACTCCATTCCCAAGTGACTCTAAAATAGCGCCAACATACTCTGAACATCTAAGATCTTTCCCCGCTGCTCCGAGATCGTGACATCCCGATCAAATAGAACCGCAACCTTGATCCTTCTATTCCAATTCCATACCGCTCACTGCACTTATTATGATATTATGCGAGAGTGAAATAATCCCATCGTAATTACTGAAGCACAAGTGGAATAGCCACTCCTTCAGCTAGAACCCTTTACTTAACTCATTCCAGAAGAAAATTCGTAACACACAACCAACTTCATATAACTGCAAAAGGCACAGAACTCAAGTCGTGTCATCAACCTCCATAACTCTTTCAAGATTCATTTATACATAACCAAACCATCAGAATTAAATGCCTCCAAACCCATCAATTTACGGAGACCTCCACACCCGCAAGAATAGACACGAGACACTTGAACAACCTTACCACACTGATGGAACCGATCATTTCCTTAACTCGTCTGACCCAAAACACTACTAAAATGACTCAACTTCTCAGTATCTCTTGACTTAGCTTCAGAATTAATTCATCTCCTTTCCAGCACGCCATATACCTCATTCAACACTCATCCTGAGTGACCCCCATCACTAGACCATGTCATCTCAATATCCATAAGCTATTTTTATACTACCCTCACTAACTCAATAGTATCTTCAGCTGATACACCCTTTCTGAAAGATCATTTGCGAACTTGAAGCTGTATCTCCCATTTTCCTAACATTGTACCGCAGACCCGATAATAACATAAAAATACTCTAAATACCGTCACACTTTCCTACAAAACCTGAATCCTCAGCCAAAAAACGAACCCGAAAATCTTTAAGCCCCACACCTTAAATCTCGAACCCACTAGCACCATTATTGATAGTCGCCCACTCTAATACATTCCCGATTATACAACCAACAACTAGTGCTCTGTTAGCACACAAACACTCTAATAAAACAAATGGATGAATCCTTTGACTTGTACACCACATCCATAAGAGGTATAAAATATGAATCATTGTATAACCTTCAGATATCAATAAGGTTGCACGTAGCACACATCTATCAAATCCCTTGTTCGAATTTCCCTTGTTGGTTTCTTCCCCTAATCATAACTAATCCACCAACGTACTGATAACAAGAAATTGTGAAGGCACATAACCTCGTGACCCAATCATATACGGTAGACTCCCCCGCTTAGCTTTACGCTAAAATCATGTCAATCAAGAACCCACATTAACTTCTCCTTCTAGCTTTCTCGCAAGCTCTTGTTGCTCTAGTTATGACACATCCTGAAATACCAGCCCCGAACGCACACTCATCCACCTGATAGTCACACCATCTTCTTCACGCGATCCAAGCCCACATCGTAGTACATGCACCCCATTCAATAGAAGGTATAACTTATCATAGGAACTTTCCTAGAAATCATGCAACTCATACCATCCTCATAGGATATAGCCCACATGTGTAACCCCATATCGACATCTTCCAACGACATTGACTTGGTTATAACTACCACAAAATCAGTTAATCCTCCAGATCCCACTCTAGCACACCAGTTGTAAGCACCTGTTCATTCCATAAACATCAACCAAAGCTCTAACAATATGTTTTAACTCGAAACCATGGTGCATCACGATAATTGACCATTCACGTTCTTCTATATTAAAAGCAAACTCCTTCCGTTGTATCCAAGCTTCTTAAGCACATAAGTCACCACCTCGAACAAAATACACAAACTTAGTCATTTGTTCACCATGACCAAAAGCGCACCGAGCTTTCTCAAAGCATGTGGCTACCCTACAACAAAATCCATACGATACGCTAACATTCCCACACCGAGTTAATTATCTTCCGAAGGGAACTACTTGACCTCTGCTGCTCATACTCGACTGCTAATAATTCAACCACCGCAAGACACCTAAAGCTCCATGTCCTTCCCCATTCTTCGCTACTAAAATACTGCCTCAAATCATAATCCAGCGATGTAGCATCCGAACTAATAAATTGCCATCAACTCCACGCCTCCATAAGGATCATCTTTCTCGAGCCATCAACACTAGAAACACTGTTTTGACCCTGAAGGCACACACTGTCGTCTTTGATAACCACTTCTTAGGTACCATTTGACAACACCATGCCCCGAAGGCAAACCAAAGAAGACTGTCACACCGAAAAGCCTTAAAGCGTTCAAACAAGGACGACAACAACACATCACAAACGAGAACTCCACCAAGTTTTAAAATATCCAATGTCGCTACTCCGTTAACTAAATACTGAACATCTATAGTCCAAATGCCTCTCCTCCGATGGGATTAAATGTCGAACCTCTAACCTACAAACCGAATAATCCTCCTCTCGAGTTATTCACTATCGCAACACATAATTAAGCATCCTACCATTTACATTAGTTCTAAGCGATAACAACACATGAACATCAGAATACAACCCTAAACTCATGGGCAACACCAACATTGGACTGAAATGGCTGAACATCCCTACACGCGGCGACAATAATAGTACGCATGTATACGCAGGGAAAATTATCTCGCACCATATCTATAGTATCTCCACAACCCGTTGGTGCCAGCTGAGTAGTAAGAATGAGTAGTAAGGAAATGAAAACATAAGCTTCAATGAAATAAAATCGCAAGACAAAGAATCAAGAAAGAGAAATTCTCCTAACAGTCCTGTAGCATGTAGAAGATAAGTAAAGACATGTTTGTACCGATCCGCAAGACTCTAGTAGACTTGCTCATGACTCGTGTGACCTAAGTGAAACTAGTGCTCTAATACCGAGTTGGCATGACCCAATTTCCCCTATCGGTCGTGACGGCACCCAACGTCGTCGTTAGGCAAGCTAACGATGAACTATCGATTTAACTATTCATTTTATTACTATTAAAATCAAATCTTTTATTAATTTGGAAAATTAATGCTTAGAAAATCGTGAATATATAAAATATTAATAAAACATAAAATAAGAAGGTTACAATATTAAGAAAGTCCATAAAAACTTACAAGAAATTTCCAAAACCCGGTGTCACGAGTGCATGAGCATATACTGGAACTATACAATACTACTACAATATCTGTCTGGATGCGAAGTACACAGGATAAAGTAAATGGTAATGATGGATACTCTAGGTGCTGCAGATAGTGGCATGAAGTGTAGCTCACCATACATTCCCCTTAACAGTTGCGCCATTGCGCAAAGATAACCACCAAATGTACATATCTCAACACTAGCACAATCAGTGCAGAAGTGTAGCATGATCACGTAAATCAACGCGTACCCAATAAGTATCAAGCCTAACCCCGAAGAGATAGAGATGAGGGTTCGACATTGACACTTGTTAGTTTTCCAATAAATCATATGTAACTAAAATTTACAGTTATGAGGCATAGCAAGTAAAAATAACAAATCAAATATCAATGCATAATATGATCCTCAACTGAATAGTAAACACAAGGTTCTCAAATACCGGATACTTCCTCAAATGAATCAACACCGAATTAATAGTCATATCTTAAGTTATGAAAACTCATAAGTACGTTGACTCCTTATGAATTATTTACACGATTATGTCGAGGCGATCGACCCCATCCCATACGAGTAAAGGCACAAATTACTACCATGGCGTATGGGCCCATCCCATAATAGTATCGTTGAGGCGTTCACCCTGATCCCATAATTGTGTACACGGCCGAGGGTCGACAGGCATGAACCATAGATGCATCTCATAATATTGTTGTCACGACCGCAATTTCCCACCGTAGGATGTCGTGATGGCACCTAGTCTAAGACTAGGTGAGTCTAACATGCATAGAGAAAAGGCGTAAGTAATACTAAAACTTCAAATTAAACCTCTACACTTTTATAATAACTCAACAGTACAAATAACCAGAACTTTCCCAAAACCTGGGGGAACAGAGCCATAAGCTCTACAAGAGAGTACCAATAGTCTCAATATAGAATATTGTTTGAAACAAGAAGTGAACAGTAATATGTCTAAAACAGAAGGTGACTCTGAGGCCTGCAGACGTCGAGTAAGTATACCTTGAAGTCTCTAGAAGCAGCTACTCAATCAATCCTTAGCGTCCGACACAGGAAGATGTACCTAGATCTGGACAAAAATATGCAGAAGCATAGTATGAGCATACCACAATGGTACCTAGTAAGTATCAAGCCTAACCTCGGTAGAGTAGTGACGAGGCCAGGTCAAGACACCTACTAGGACATAATAAACAATATGAAAACATAATAACGAGAAATAATGGAAGGCTGTAAAATAACTGATACGAAACAAGTTAATATCATAAAGTAATACCGGAATTGTAAGAATAGAGATAACATAAGGGAAACAATTAAAGAGAATCACCAAAGTCTAATACAGATCCAAACTGATAAGACAAGGAAGAATAAAAGCAACAAGAAGTATTTCACCAATAACTCTTTACAACATGAGATAAACAACAAACATTACGAACGAGGCACCGCCTCGTACACAACAAGAATCACAACCGAGGTACCGCCTCATATACAATAAGAATCACAACCGAGGTACCGCCTCGTATTCACATTCTCAATTTCAATTACAATTGTTTTTTATACCGTCGCGTGAGCCTTACACTTAAATACTTTTGAAAAGATTTTTCCCGAAATAGCTACACGCACTTTAGACCACCTTATGATGCCGCGTGGCTTCAAGTAATTTCCTTACAAGCAACACACATACATAAGTCCCACCTAATTCCATCACATGCACATTAACCTCTATTCTTATACTGCCGCATGCGTATCAATATCATATCACAATAACAACTCGCACCACAAGTGCCCTTAAGTCACAACTTGCCAATAATCAATAATATCAATGTTTCCATAACAATAGCCCATGGCTCAACCACAATGTGTACAAGAATATCAACAATAAAAATGAATGTAAATTTCTTAACAGGAAAGATATCTTGATAATTAACACTTCGCCTCAATGTGATATTGGCTTTCACAACTTCAACACCAATAACTCAACAATCAGAAAGATAATGTATAACCACGATATTAAATCGGAATAACTCATAATAGAATAGATAACATACAACGATGACTTCAAATAAGGATAATCAACGATGAAAGAGATAACGCATGACAATGACTTCAAATATTGATAATCGAAATTGAAAGAGATAACATGTAACAATAATTTTAAATAATGATAAATCAACAATGGAAGAAACAACATGTAACGAGGACTTCAAGTAATGGTAAATCAACAATGGAAGAAACAACATGTAACGAGGACTTCAAGTAATGGTAAATCAACAATGGAAAAGATAACATGTAACAATGAAAGAGGCAACAAGTTCAACTAAAGCATAAGAGCGAAATATCAAGTAAGATACAAAACAAGTGTTAAACAAGTCATTTAAGGCATGTAAGGATAGACTAATACAAGTAAGAGTAGATTGACTATGAGAATTTAGAACATGATATGACAATTCAATTAAATTATGGAGAGGGTTTAAGTAGTCTAAACCAGTCAAATACCAGGTATAACTCGTGTACCGACTCGTCACCTTCATACACGACTTTCACATAGCACAAATGACATAATCAAACCCAAATACTAAGGGGTAGTTCCCCCACACAAAGTTAGGCAAGATACTTACCTCTACTAGGCCAACTCAACCCTCAGAAATAGCTTTTCCTTTAAAACTCGCCTCCACACGGCTAAAATCTAATAAACATTGACTTAATATCATCAACCAATGCAAGAGAAAACAATTACAATAAATAAAGCTTTGATCTTTACACTTTTCCAAAAGGTCAACAAAAGTCAACCCGGGGCTCGCCCGGTCAAAACCTGGGTCCAAGGGTAGATTCTGACTATCCATAACCCCATGAGTCCAAATATATGATTAGTTTCAAAATACGAGTCCAAAATTGACTCTCAAAACTCAAATTCTTATTTTTCAAAAACATGATAAAGTTTCACTTTGATTCACATGATTTTGAAGTTAAATCTAAGATATATTGATGAAATATATTTGGAAATAGATTAGAATCACTTGCCCAAGGTTTGTAGATGAAAATCTTCTCTCCCAATTACCTCCTACCGAGTCTAGGGTTCTAAAATGAGAGAATATGAGATGAAATCCCGAATCCCGGCCCTTTTGATCAGCTGTAGCTATGGGTTCACAATTGCGAACCCTCGTAATTGCAAAATATTCCTCACAAATGCGGCCACTAACAGTCCTATGAGGAGGTCGCAATTGCGACTCTGGCTTCACATTTGCGTAGCCTGTCTCCACCACAAATGCGAACTACCCATCTACCTGAGCTAATTCTCAATTGCGATACATGAGGCCCCCTGCTAACTTACAATTGTGAACCTGGAGTTCGCAAATGCGACACTAAAGGCTGATGCACACCATATTTTATTTCAGTCCAAAACATTCCTTAACATCGACACAAGTCTAAAAACATCATGCATACTCGCTCATGCAATCAAAACACAAAAATAACATCTATAACTATGAATCAAACACTAAAAATCATATGTTTCAAAGTAAATTTCAAGAACTACTAAAATTGCAACTAAGCATCTGAATCCTATCACTTCAACATCCAAATGATACCAAATTTTGCATACAAGTTCTAAATAGAATAACGGACCTATTCCAAGTCCCAAAATAAAAATTCCAAACTCGATTGCTAAAATTCAACATATGGTCAAACTTTTCAACTTCAAATTGCCAAATTTCGGCAAAACAATACAAATCAACCAACGGGTTCAATTTCGGGAAACGGGTTCAATTTTGGGCATACGCCCAAGTCCAAAATTATGATATGAAGCTATCAGAGCCATCAAAACATCGTTCCGGGGTCGTGTTCATAAAAGTCAAAGTTTGGTCAACATTTCTAACTTAAGCTTCTACGTCAAGAATCAAAGGGTCCAAATTAATCCGAATTCTTCCCGGAACGAAACTAACCAACCCTATAAGTTATAAAACCATAAACATAAATGTGTGAAGCATCAAAAGGGGAAACATGGCACAATAACACGAAACGACTGGTCGGGTCATTACATTCTCCCCTGCTTAAAATAAACGTTCGTCCTCGAACGTGGATAAGGACACACTTGAAGTGGTGAATAGATGAGGATAATGACTCTGCATGTCATGCTCGGTCACCTAGGTTGCATTCTCGACCGGATGACCCCTCCACAGAACCTTCACTGAAGCAATGTTCTTTAATCTTAACTTTCGGACCTGTCTGTCCAAGATAGCCACTGGCTCCTCAATATAAGTCAAATTCTTGTCCAATGGGATTGTGTTGAAATCTAAAACATGAGACGGATCACCATAATACTTTTGGAGCATAGAAACATGAAACAGTGGATGAACCACAGATAAACTAGGTGGAAATGCAAGCTTGTAAGCCACCTCACCAATCCTCTCAAGGATCTCAAAAGGTCTGATATACCTAGGTCTCAACTTTCCCTTCTTTACGAACCTCATCACACTCTTCATGGGCGAAACCCAGAACAAGACCCGCTCCCCAACCATAAATGCTACATCACAAACCTTCCAATAGGCATAACTCTTCTGTCTAGACTGGGTTGTACAAAGCCGATCCTGAATCAACTTGACTTTCAGCAAGGCATCCTGAACCAAATTCGTGCCCAATAACTTGGCCTCTCCCGGCTCAAACCAACCAAATGGGGAATGACACTGTCTCCCATATAGGGCCTCATAAGGAGCCATCTGAATACTTGATTAGTAGATGTTGTAGGCGAACCCCACAAGCGGAAAAAATAGATCCCAAGAACCCCCAAATTCCATAACACAGGCACAAAGCATATCCTCCAATATCTGAATGGTGCGCTCGGATTGTTCGTCCGTCTGGGGGTGAACTAATGTACTCAACTCAACTCGTGTGCCTAACTCATGCTGCACAGCTCTCCAAAATTGCGATGTAAATTGCATGCCCCGCTCAGAGATGATGGGTACCGGCACGCCATGAAGTCGAACAATCTCACAGACATAGATTTGAGCTAGCTGCTCTAAAAAATAGGTGGTCACTGCCGGAATGAAATGATCCAACTTGGTCAACCTATCCACAATCGCCTATACAGTGTCAAATTTCTTTTGAGTCTATGGGAGCCCAACAACAAAGTCCATAGCAACATGCTCCCATTTCCACTCAAGAATCTCAAGTCTCTGAAGTACGTCTCCTGGTCGCTGATGCTCATACTTCACTTGCTGATAATTTAGGCATCAAGCTACATACTCCACTATGTCTTTCTTCATTCTCCTCCACCAATAGTGCTGCCTCAAATACTGATACATCTTAGGGGCACCCGAATGAATAGAGTACCGCGAACTATGGGCCTTCTGAAGGATCATCTCATGCAACCCATCTAGATTGGGCACACATAATCAGCCCTATATCCGCAACACCCCGTCATCTCCAATAGAAACCTATTTGGCATCGCCGTGCTATACCGTGTCCTTAAGGACAAGCAAATAGGGGTCATAATACTGATGCTCTCTAATGTGATCATATAAAGAAGATCGAGAAGCCACGCAAATAAGAACTCGACTGGGCTCCGAAACATCCAATCTAACAAATTGATTGGCCAAGGCCTGAACATCCATGGCTAGTGGCCTCTCTGATACCGGTAGATATCCTAACTTGTCCAAGCTCTCTACCCTTTGACTCAAGGCATCGGCCACCACATTAGCTTTCCCGGGTTGATATAGAATAGTGATATCATAGCCTTTAAGAAACTTTGACTAGCTCTGTTGCCGAAAGTTAAGATCTTTCTTTTTGAACAGATGTTGTAGACTCCGGTGGTCTATATAGACCTCACAAGGGACACCATACAAATAGTGCCACCAAATCTTCAAGGCATGAACAATAGCTACCAATTCCAATTTGTTGATTAGATAATTCTTCTCATAGACCTTCAACTGCCGAGACGTGTAGGCAATCACCCTACCGTCTTGCATCAACACCGCGCCAAGGCCAACACGTGATAAATCACAATACATACTGTAAGACCCCGAGCCCGTAGGAAATACCAACACTAGGGTTGTAGTCAAATCAGTGTTGAGCTTTTGAAAGCTCGCCTCACACTCTTCGGACAATCTGAAAGGAGCATCCTTTTGGGTCAATCTGGTCATAGGTGCAGCAGTAGATGAGAAACCCTATACGAAACAACAATAATACCCGCCCAAACCAAGGAAACTCCAAATTTCAGTAGTTGAAGACGGTCTGGACCAATTCTGAACTGCTTTAATCTTCTTCAGATCTATCTTGATCCCCTCACTCGATACCACATAACCCAAAAATGCCACTGAATCAAGCTAGAATTCACTTTGAAAATTTTGTATACAACTTCTTCTTCTCTCAAGGTCTGGAGCACGGTCCTAAGATTCTGCTCATAATCCTCCTGGATGTGGAAGTACACTAAGATATCGTCAATAAACACAACGGAAAATTAGGATATGAGTGGAATACATTGTTTATCAGATGCACAAATGTTGCTGGGGCGTTGGTCATCCCAAATGATATCACAAGGAACTCGTAGTGGCCATACCAAGTCCTAAAGACAGTCTTCGGAATATTCGAATCCTGAATCATCAGATAATGATACCCTGACCGCAAATCAATCTTTGAGAACACTTTGGCACCCTGTAGCTGATCAAATAAGTCATCAATGCACAACAATGGACACTTGTTCTTCACTGTAACCTTGTTTAACTGCCGATAATCGATACATATGCACATAGAACCATCCTTCTTCTTCACGAACAAAATAGCAGCACCCCACGGCAACACACTAGGCCGAATGAAACCCTTATCAAGAAACTCTTGCAACTGCTCTTTTAAGTTCTTCAGCTTCACTGGGGCCATACAATATGGTAGAATAGAAATGGGCTGAGTACCCAGCAACAAGTCAATACCAATATCGATATCCCTATCGGGAGGTATGCCTGGAAGATCTATTGGAAATATATCTCGAAAGTCGCTCACTATAGGTACTGACTCAATGGTAGGAGTATCCGCATTGACATCTCTCACCAAGGAGAGATAAGCATCACACCCCTTCTCAACCATCAGTTGTGCCTTTAGAATTGACACAACCCTGCTAAGAACATAATCCAAGGTACTCCTCCACTCTAACCGTGGTAAACCTAGCATAGCCAATGCCACAGTCTTGGCGTGAAAATCTATAATAGCATGATAGGGAAACAACCAGTCCATGCCCAAGATCACATCAAATTCTACAATATTGAGCAACAATAGATTAACTCTGGTCTCAAAACCACTAACTAAACACGACCAATAAACATGGTCCACAACAATAGAATCTCCCACAGGCGTGGACACATAAATAGGAGAACTCAAAGAATCACGAGATATATCCAAATATGGAGCGAAGTAAGATGACACATATGAATAAGTGGATCCCAGAACAGATAAGACCGATGCATCTCTATGACAAACCAGAACCATACATGTGATGACAGTATCTGAAGTGACTGTCTCCGTCCTACATAGTTGTAGCTGCAGTGTGGCAACCGCTGAATCTTCCAGTACCTCGAGGACTTTTGGCCTCCCCGTCCTCTCTCTCACGGCCCCGTATACCCTCCAACCTCCCGTGCGATCTCTACCACCTGCTGATATGGGGTATCTGTCTCCAACTCTCTAGCCATGCTTAACCTAATACCATAGTTGAGTCCCTCAATAAATCAGTGGACTCTCTCCCTAACTGTAGAACCAATGTAGGTGCATGTTTGGACAAATCACCGAATCCGACAACATATTCTGACACTAACATAGTACCCTGGTGCATCTGCTTAAACTATGCGTGCCATGCATCCCGAAGGGTCTGGGGAACAAACTCTCTCAAGAACATCTCAAAAAATTGAGTCCATGTAAGTGAAGCTACATCGGCTGGGATATCGTCCTCGTAAACCCACCACCACTGATATGATGCTACTGACAACTGGAATATAGTAAAAGCAACCCCATTTGTCACCACAATACCCATGGAGCGGAGAATATGATGGCACTTCTCTAGAAAACCGTGTGCATCCTCTGAAGTTAAACCACTGTAAGTAGGAGGGTGATACTTTTAAACCTCTCAAATCTAATATGCTCCTCCTCAGATGTCCCTGCCCTAACCTCGGACTGAACCGGAACAACAAACTGCACTAGCAAAACCTCTAGGAACTGATCAACATGAACCCGCTGCTCTAGAGTATGGGCCACGGGAATCTAAGCTCCTCCCCCAACCTAAGATATGGCCGGTGCAAGTGGAATCACCACCGCCTGAGCTAGAGTACCAAATATGCTCAAGAACTGTGCGATGGTCTCCTGAAGTGCAGGGGTGGCAACAGGTGCCCCGGGTGCCTGTCCCATAACTGGAGCTACTGGTGGCTCCTCTGTCGCAGCTCGGGAAGGTTCTCTGGTTGCAAAACATGCTCCCCTCAGCCTCTGCCCCGGCCCCATCCTGTCACAGCTCTAGTAGGGGGCACGTGTATTTTATCGTCAGATCCAGCAATGCGTGTCCTCACCATCAGTGAGAGAATAGAAAGTCAAAGATTTAGATTTCGAAGTCAACCAATTTGCAAATCAAGGAAGTGGAGTTTTCCTTATAGTCTCGTAGCCTCTCGAAGATAAGTACAGATATCTCCGTAGCGATCTGCAAAATTCTACTAAACCTGCTTATAACTCGTAACATTTATGAACCTAGAGGTCTGATACCAGCTTGTCATGGCCCCAGTTTCCCATCGTAGGAAGTCGTGATAGCACGTAGTCTCTAAGACTAGGTAAGCCTAACATGCATAGAGAAATAGCGGCAATAATACTAAAACTTCAAATTAAACCTCTACACTTTTATAATATCTCAACAGTACAAATAACCAACACTTTCCCAAAACCCGGTGAAATTAAGTCATGAGCTTTACAAGAAACTACCAATAGTCTCGATATACAATATTGTTTGATACAAGAAGTAAACAGTAATATGACTAAAATAGAAGGTGACTCCGAGGGTTGCAGACGTTGAGCAGGTATACCTTGAAATCTCCAGAAGTAGCTACTCAAATAATCTCTAGCGTCCGACGCGGGCAAGCGTACCTGGATCTGCATAAACATGTGCAGAAGCGTAGTATGAGTACACCACAATGGTAACCAGTAAGTATCAAGCATAACCTCGGTAAAGAAGTGATGAGGCCAGGTCAAGACACCTACTAGGATATAATAAATAGTATGCAAACATAATAACGAGAAATAGTGGAAGGCGGTGAAATAACTTATACGAAATATGTTAATAACATAAAGTAAAACCGGAATTTTAAGCATAAAGATAACATAAGGGGAACAATTAAAGAGAACCACCAAAGTCAAATACGGATCCAAACTTATAAGACAAAGAAGAATAAAAACAACAAGAAGTATTTCACCAATAACTCTTTACAACAAGAGATAAACAACAAAAATCACGGATGAGGTACCGTCTTGTACACAACAAGAATCCCAATCGAGGTACCGCCTCATATTCACATTCTCACTTTTAATCATAATTTTTTCTTATACCGCTGCGCGAGCCTTACATTTAAATAGTTTTGAAAATATTTTTTTCGAAATAGATACACGTAATTTAGCCCACCTTATGATGCAACGTGGCTCCAAGTAATTCTCTTACAAGCAACACACACATAAGTCCTACCTTATGCCGCCGCATGCACATTAACCTCTATTCTTATACCGCTGCATGCACATCAATATCACATCATAATTACAACTCGCACCACAAGTGCCCATAAGTCACAACTTGCCAATAATCAATAATATCAATGTTTTCATAACAATAGCCCATGGCTCAACCACAATGTGTACAAGAATATCAACAATAAAAGTGAATGTAAATTTCTCAACAAGAAAGATATCTTGATAATTAACACTTCGCCTCAATGTGATATTGACTTTCATAACTTCAACACCAATAACTCAACAATGAAAAATATAATGTATAACCACGATACTAAACTGGAATAACTCACAACGAAAGAGATAACAAATAACGATGACTTCGAATAAGGATAATCAACGATGATAAAGATAACATGTGAAAATGACTTCAAATAATAATAATAAAAAATTAAAGAGATAATATGTAACAATAATTTCTAATAATGATAAATCGGCAATGGAAGAGACAACATGTAATGAGGACTTCAGATAATGGTAAATCAACGATGGAAGAGATAAGATGTAATAATGAAAGAGGCAACAAGTTCAACTAAAGAATAAGAGCAAAATATCAAGTAAGATGTAAAACAAGTGTTAAACATGTCGTTTAAGGCATATAAGGATAAAATAACACGAGTAAGAGTAGATTGACTATGAGAATTTAGAACATGGTATGACAATTCAATTAAAGCATGGAAAGAGTCTAAGTAGCCTAAACTGGTCAAATACCACGTATGACCCGTGTACCCACTCGTTACCTTGCGTACACGGCTTTCACATAACACAAATGACACAATCAAACCCAAATCCTAAAGAGTATTTCCCTCACACAAAGTTAGGCAAGATACTTACCTCAATTAGGAGAACTCAACCCTCGAAAATAGCTTATCCTTTAAAACTTGCCTCAACATGGCTCAAATCTAACCACAATTAACTTAATATCATCAACCAATGCAAGAGAAACAATTACAATAAATAAAGCTTTGATCTTTACACTTTTCCCAAAGAGTCAACAAACGTTGACCTATGCCCGCTAGGTCAAAACCTAGGTCTAACTACCCATAAACCCACAAGTCTAAATATATGATTAGTTTCAAAATCCGAGTCCAAAATCGACTCTCAAAACTCAAGTTCTTATTTTTCAAAAACTTGATAAAGTTTCACATACTTTCACTTTGATTTACATGATTTTGATATTAAAGCTAAGATATATTGATGAAATATAGTTGAAATAGATTAGAATCACTTACCCAAGGTTTATAGATTAAAATCCCCACTCCAAATCGCCTCTTACCCAGCCCCCAACATATTTATGATGACCCAAAAGGTCATCTTATGTTTTAGAACTCGAATCTACGCTCTTAAGCCTTAAAAATCTCATTTTCACCCTCCTCAATTTGCGTGCACAGTCCGAGCAAGTTTTCGGAAAGCTTTTATGTTGAAAACTAATAAAAATAAGAATTTTTGCCTTACAAGTTGATTTTAGTTGACTTCGGTCAACATTTTTGGTAAACGGGTTCGGATCCTTACTTTGCCGGTCCCGGTAGGTCCGTATCGAATTATGGGACCTGGGCGTATGCCCGGAATCAAATTCGGAGCTCCCTAGCTTGAGTTATGAATTTTTGATGAAAAGTAAAAGTTTGTAAATGATTTGTTTTTAAGAATTGATTGATATTTGGCATTGTTAGTATCGGGTCTGTATTCTGGTTCCGGAACCCAGTACAGGTTCATTATGACATTTAAGACTTGTCTGTGAAATTTGTTAAGAAACGGAGTTCATTTGACGTGATTCGGACGTCCAGTTGAAAAAATAAAAATTTTAAAGTGTTCTTGAGAATTTCATTTGATTTGGTGCTAAATTCGTAGTTCTAGGTGTTATTTTGGCGATTTGATTGTGCGACCAAGTTTGTATGATATTTTTAGACTTGTGTGCATGTTTGGTTTGGAGCCCCGAGGGCTCGGGCGAGTTTCGGATAGGCCACGAGATATTTTGGACTTTGGAAATCTGGTATTTTGCTGTAGCAGGTGTTCTGGCATATCCTTCTCCACGTTCGCAAAGGTACTCTCGCGAACGTGAAGAGTAAACTGGGTAGCTGGAGATTTCTTCTTCGCGAATGCGAAGGCTTGGTCACGAACGCGAAGCGATCGGGGCGTTACCCTTCGTGAACGCGACAAGACCATCGCGAACGCGTAGTGTTAGGCATTGGGGAGGGGGAGTGATCCATTCCTTCATCGCGAACACGAGCAATACCTCGCGAACGCGAAGGCCGGGGGGAGTAACCATCGGGAATGCGAGCTGGGTCTCGCGAACGCGTAGGCTTGGCAGCCAGTACCCTTCGCGAACACTTGAGGGAATATATATTATGTGTTTATTTGCTACGTGTTTGGATGTTAAATACGATGTATAGGTGAGGTGATGAGCATCTATGCATCGTTGTCGAGCCATATTATACGAGTGAAATTCTATTCTTGTCTATTTTATAGCCTTAAATTCTACTATCCATGCTTAGCGGGTTATTTGAAATGTTGTGTGATTTGTATCTGGTTTCACTGAGATTTGGTAACTTTTGAATACCGGGTAAAATACCAGTTTTCTTGTGATACTCCTATCTATCCGTTGTTATTGATTCTGTGAATTGTGAGGAAGAGTGTAAAGCACGAAGAGTGATGCCGTGCATGATTTATTTATATTCTGAGGAAGAGAGTAAAGCACGAAGGGTGATGCCGTGCATGATTTACTTATATTTTGAGGATGAGTGTAAAGCACGAAGGGTGATGCCGTGCATGATTTACTTATATTTTGAGGATGAGTGTAAAGCACGAAGGGTGATGACGTGTGTGATTTATTTATATGGTGAGGAAGAGTGTAAAGCACGAAGGGTGACGCCGTGCATGAATTATTTATATTGTGAGGAAGAGAGTAAAGCACGAAGGGTGACGCCGTGCATGAATTATTTATATTGTGAGGAAGAGAGTAAATGCACAAAGGGTGATGCCGTGCAGTCTTATTTATTATTTAGTGAGGTTGAGAGTAAAAGCACGAAGGGTGATGTCGTGCAGTTTTCCTCGCTGTTTTAATTCCTCAATTCGTTTAAGGATTTTCGGTTTAATTCTGTCTTTTCATTATTCTCATTCTTTATGTTGTATTCCCCCACTGTATGTTCCCTTCCCATTATTTCTATGTTATTTCTTTATTTACTGTTGGTGCCACTAGTAGAATTATATTGTTCAGGTTATATGTGGGTGTCTTGTCCTAGCCTCGTCACTACTTCGCCGCGGTTAGTCTCGACACTTACCAATACATGGGGTCGGTTGTATTGATGTTGCACTCTGCACTGTCTATGCAAATTTTGATACCGGCTCAGGTTGATGGAGATTTGCTACTGGTCCGTTGTCCGGAGACTCAAGGTAGATCTGTCGGCGATCACAGACCTTGAAGTCCCTGTCTATGTTTTATGTCCTACTGTTTTCTTTCATTCAGACAATTGTATTTCTTTTAGACTATTACTTATAGTAAATTCTAGAATGCTCGTGAATTATGACTCTAGATCCGGGTGGTAGTAATTAGTGCAGTTTTATGATATTCCGCACTTATTATATTTCATCTTAGTTAATTATTCTTATTTACTGAATGGAAAAAAGTAATTGGTTTAACGATTTTTCTAATGTTGGCTTGCCTAGCAAGTGAAATGTTAGGCGTCATCACGGTCCCGTCGGTGGAAATTTTTGGGTCGTGACAGTTGGTATCAGAGCACTAGGTTTCCCAGGTCTCACAATTCACGAGCAAGCTTAGTAGAGTCTGGAGGATCGGTACGGAGACGTCTGTGGTTATCTTCCAGAGGCTATGAAGTTTAGGAACAAGTTCCACTTCTATTCTCCTCTGTCATGCGATTTTGCTTTCTCAATACTGATTGAACTCTTATACTTTTATTTTCTCGCAGATGGCGAGAACACGTACCACTTCCTTAGCTGAGCAGCAGCCAGAGCCTCCAGTGGAATCTCCTACGCGGGGTAGAGGTCGAGGCCAAGGCCATGCCAGAGGCCGAGGTAGGAGCAGGGCTCAGCCTAGAGCCCGAGCAGCAGCCCCAGCAGTAGAGCCTCAAATAGAGCTTGACAAGGAGGTTCCAGCCTAGACTGTTCCTGCCGAACCAGCTCAGAGTTCGGAGGGGTTCATTACTACCTTAGTACTTCCGGACGCTATGGTCCGTTTGGTGGGCCTTATGGAGAGTGTGGCCCAGACTGGCGCATTTCCCATGGCACCAGTAGACTCTCAGGCTGTAGGAGGAGCCCGGACTCCTACCACTCCCGCTCCAGAGTAGATAGCTCCCCAGTATCAGGCTCCAGCAGTTCAGCCAGTCGAATTAGTTCAACCGGTTATTGTGGCACAGATCGGAGATGGGCCAGCTATGTCTTCTGAGGCTTTATGGAGATTGGACAGGTTTATCAAGCTCTTTCCTGTTCACTTCAGTGGTGCTCCTTCAGAGGATCCTCAGGAGTATCTTGATAGCTGTCACGAGGTTCTACGAAACATGGGTATAGTGGAGACCAGTGGGGTCAAATTTGCTGCATTTCAGATGACTGGTTCCGCCAAGAAATGGTGGAGAGATTACTTGTTGACCAGACTAGCTGGGTCGCCTGCTCTTACTTGGGACCAGTTCTCTCAGCTCTTCATAGAGAAGTTTCTACCTATCACATTGAGAGAGGAGCGTCGCCGTCAGTTTGAGCATCTCCAGCAAGGCAGTATGACTGTTACTCAGTAAGAGACCCGTTTTGTGGATTTGGCCCGTCATGTCATTATTCTGATTCCTACCGAGAGAGAGAGGGTGAGGAGGTTTATTGATGGACTTGCTCAGCCTATCAGATTGCAGATGGCTAAGGAGACTGGGAGTGAGATTTCTTTTCAGGCGGCTGCTAATGTCGCCAGACGAGTCGAACTGGTTCTTACTCACGGAGGTCAGGGGTCTGACAAGAGACCTCGTCATTCTGGTGAGTTCAACGGTGACTCACCTAGAGGCAGGAGTACTTTTGGTAGAGGCCATCCTCCCAACCCGTTTCATTCAACGCTCCAAGCATCCCACGGTGCCTCAGGTGGTCGTGGCCCTCAGATGCATTATTCCGACCAGCTAGCCTACAGTGCACCACCAGCTCCTATTAGTGCACCTCCACTCCAGAGTTATCAGGGTGGTTATTCAGGTCAACAAGGTCAGTTTCAGGGTCAGCAGTCATAGCAACCAAAGTTACGTTATACTTGTGGTGATTCGAGGCACATTGCTAGATTTTTCCCTCGGGCAACGGGCAGCTCACAGCATCAGAGTTCTCGTGCCATAGTTTTGTCACCAGTTGCTGCACCACATTCTCAGCTAGCCAGAGGCAGGGGTCAGGTAGCCAGAGGTAGAGGCCGGACTGTTAGAGGTGGAGGTCAGGCTGTTAGAGGTGGAGACCAGCCAGCTAGAGGCCATCCCAGGGACGTAGTTCAGGGTGGTGGGGCCCAACCCCGGTGTTATGCTTTCCCAGCCAGGCTTGAGGCTGAGTCATTTGACGTTGTTATCACAGGTACTGTTTCAGTTTGTAGTAGAGATGATTCAGTTCTTTTTTATCCGGGATCTACTTACTCCTATGTGTCATCCTATTTGGTTGTGCCCCGTGATTCTTTGAGTGCTCCTGTGTATGTGTCCACACCAGTAGGAGATGCTATTTTGGTAGATCGTGTTTATCGTTCATGTGTGGTCACCATTGGGAGTCTTGAGAGTCGTATAGATCTTCTACTTCTTGACATGGTTTATTTTGATGTCATACTGGGTATGGATTGGCTGTCACCTTATCATGCTATATTAGATTGTCACGCCAAGACGGTGACCTTAGNGTGCCCCGTGATTCTTTGAGTGCTCCTGTGTATGTGTCCACACCAGTAGGAGATGCTATTTTTGTAGATCGTGTTTATCGTTCGTGTGTGGTCACCATTGGGAGTCTTGAGACTCGTATAGATCTCCTACTTCACAACATGGTTGATTTTGATGTCATACTAGATATGGAATGGATGTCACCTTATCATGCTATATTAGATTGTCACACCAAGACAGTGACCTTATCCTTGCAGGGGTTGCCTCGATTAGAGTGGAGAGGAAATCTTGGCCATTTTTCCAGCAGAGTTATCTCTTATGTGAAGGCTCGGCATATGGTCGAGAAGGGGTGTCTAGCTTATTTGGCTTATGTCCATGATTCTAGTGCGGAGGTTCCTTCCACAAATTCGGTATCGGTTGTTCGTGAGTTTCCAGAGGTGTTTCCTGCAGACCTGCTGGGGATGCCACCCGACAGGGATATTGATTTCTGCATTGATTTGGCTCCGGGCACTCAGCCTATTTCCATTCCCCATATCGCATGGCCCCGCCAGAGTTGAAAGAATTGAAGGAGAAGTTGGAAGATTTGCTTGATAAGGGCTTCATTAGAACTAGTGTCTCACCCTGGGGTGCACTTGTATTGTTTGTGAAGAAGAAATATGGATCGATGAGGATGTGTATAGATTATCAGCAGTTGAACAAAGTCACCATAAAGAACAAGTATCCATTGCCGAGGATTGATGATTTATTTGATCAGCTTCAGGGTGCCAAGGTGTTTTCAAAGATTGATTTGAGATCTGGCTACCATCAGTTGAGGATTAGGGCATCCGATGTTCCTAAGACAGCTTTTCG
>AWOL01S0008609.1:113716-144562 GCA_000715115.1 Nicotiana otophora
GGGGGGGGGGGGGAGGGACTACCCCTTAGGATTTGGATTTAATTTTACTATTTGAATTGTGTGAAAAACGTGTACACGAGGTGACGAGTGTGTACACAGGCTTATATGTGAAGAATTGATCGGTTTAGACTCTTAGGTCACTTATAGGCATTTAATTGAAGTTGCTATTATTTGTCCTATCTTTCATTGTCAAGTTTATTCTTACATGCCTTAGCTAAAGTTTCTATTGCATGTTTTATTTTTCATTTGTCAAGGTTACTCTTATATGCATTTAGTGGTAGTTATTATTACATGCTATTTCACACATTGTAGAGTTATTCTCATGCATTTATTTGTAGTTTCTAGTTCGTGCTATCTCTTTCTTTGTCGAGCCTAAGTTATGCATTTGATTTGAAGTTTTTATTTCATGGAAATACCTTCATTGTTGAGTTATTGAAGTTGTAGTTGTTCAAAGCTATTAACACAGTTGTGATTGAAATTGTTGGTTGTTGGAATATCTTAGCTTGTTGAGTTGTTTCTCATTCATTTTGTTATTATTGAGTTCGTGTACCCATTGTGGTTGAGTTGTGGGCTATGTATTGTGGAAACCTTATTATTGTTGATTTGGTAATATTGTGACATATGGGCACGTGATGTGCAAGTTGATTATTGTGTTGTGATATTGATGCGCATGCGGCAGTATAAGGATATGGGTCAATGTGCATACGGCGACATAAGGTGAGATTTATGTGTGTGTTGCTAATAAGGTAATTACTTGAAGCCACGCGAAGACATAAGGGGGATAAAGTGCGTGTAGCTATTTCGGGAAACATATTTATAAAAATATCCAAATGTAAGGCTCACGCGAAGGTATAAGGAAAGGTTGTGATTTTGAATTGTGAAATGTGGATATGAGGCGTGGTACCTCGGTGTAATTTTGTTGTACATTCTATACTTGAAAAACGTGTTGATTTGAATGGTTATTGTTTTCCTTAAATCATCTCATTTGTATTTGGTTATTTTTTATTAATTTCTTGTGAGAACGATTGTGACTTTTTATGTGCGTCATGTATTCTACGAATTTGTTGTGTTGCTTTAATGTGCCAACCTATGCATCCGTGTTACTTGGTAAATTGAGTTTTAAGATAAATTTACTTGTGTGGAGGCATTATTTCATAATTTGTTGAGTTGTTAGTAACATAACAATTTTAAATAAAAGAATCATTAACATGTTATATTTTGTGTGACCCTTAAGATAGAACTCGTTATCTCACTCGTTGCTTTGTTATTTCTAAATCATATTTTACTTTAATTGGACTCTCAAATTAAACTCATTACCCTATTTGATATTTTACTTTACATGAAATTGTTATCACGCCTTAGTTTAACAAATTCTATTTTAACGATCTGATCGGTCGTTTTGAGCTCTAGCACGTTGTTCAGTGATTTGAGGCCGTGAGTAGCTTCACTTAAGGTATTATGACTTGTACGTGTGGTCGGAATTGAATTTCGGAAATTCGGAGTTGATTTGGAAAGAAAATTCTAAATTTGAAAACTTTAAGTTAGAAGAGTTGACCACGGTTTGGCTTTTACGTAAACGACCTCAGAATAGGGATTTGAAGGTTCCAACAGGTTCGTATTATGATTTCAAACTTGGGTGTATGTTCGGGTTGAGTATCGGGTGATCCGGGGGCATTTCGGCGCTTAATATGGAAAGTTGGCATTTTGAGGGTTTTAGAACTTTTTAAGTTTGATTCGAAGTAGACTTTGGTGTTATCGATATCCGTTTGAGGTTCTGAGCCTTGGAATAGGTTTTTATCGTGATTTGTGACTTGTGCGTAAAGTTTGGCGTCATTACGGAATGTTTAAGTATGAATCGAATGCGTTCGTTGAAGTTTGAATGTTTGGAAGTTTAAAGAAAGGTTTTGATCGTCGATTCATAGTTTTGATATTGTTTGTTTTGATTTGAGGCCTCGAGCAGGTTCGTATTATGTTTTGGGAATAGTCTGTGTAATTGGACAGGGTCCGGGTGCCTCAGGTGTGTTTCGGAGGTGTTTGGGTTGTGTCGCGCTCTTATTTGATGTTTTCGCGTCGTTTCTTTGGGCATAAAGCAAAATATATTGATAAAACGCCCTTTGATTTGTGATTGGATTAAACCAGTATATCTGTATCATAATTACGGAGCCATAGCAACAAGAATCGTCGAATTCCGATGTCGTATGAGAGAGTTATGCTCATTTCCGTGTCAGACAAAATTGTTGGTTTCTAGTGCGAAACTTTGTTCTTCGTGAACGCGAGAGAGGTTTCGCGAACGCGAAGAAGGATTTATTGGTTGACCGGTCAATGCAAAAAAATTGATTTTCGCGAACACGGAGGTCTCCTGCGAAGGCGATGAAGAAAAATCATCTGGACAGTGTTATAATTCGAGAAGTTTAGTATTTTGGGCATATCTTGAGTTCTAGAGCTCCATTTGAGGTGATGTTTGATGCATTGTTCTCATCTCAACAAGGGGGTAAATATCTGAAATATATTGTGATGTTTATCCATGATTATTTCTATTGGTTATTATTTTTATCCGTGTTTGGATTGTAAAAATTGGGATTTTGAGCCCCAAAGTTGAGAAATGGTAAATCCTTGATTTGAGGGTCGATTCATGGACGAAATTGGATGATTTTCTGGATATAGCCCCTATGAGTTATGGATAATATTTATTTTCAATAAATTTTGGAATCCGGGCACGTGGGCCTAAGGGTTGACTTTATTGACTTTTCGAGCGGAGTTGGGAATTTTTATAAATTGAATTACGGCAAAGGGCCAAATATACCCCTGTACTTTCAAAAATGGTCTAAGAATACCCCTCGTTATACTATTGGGTTATCTATACCCTTGTTGTCATACTTTGAAATAAAAATACCCTTATTTTGGATGGAGTGTCACGTGGCAGCACCAGATGAAAACAACCCATTTCTTTTTTTTACCCGATCTGTTTTAAAATACCTACCACCCGACCCAATTTTCACCCAAGGCTTTACATAGCATCTTTTGTTCTTAAACAATATTTTTGTAAAAACTGAAAAAAACAAAGATTCAACAAAATATTTTCGTTTTTTAAAACTAATGCACCTCTAATCCACTGCTTTAGGGAAGTCTTTTTGTTTTCAGTTCAGTTTTTTTAAAGCATTTGTTTTGTAAAAACTTTTTAAAAAATATTTTGCAAAATATTTTCGTTTTTTTCTTTAAACTAATGCACCTATAGTCCACTGCTTTAGGAAAGTTTTTTTTTTTAGTTTTTACAAAAAAATATTTATTTTTCAGTTTTTACAAAACAAAAATATTTTGTTTTTTACAATTTACAAAATAATTGCTTTAGAAAATTATTTTTTGGGTATGGATAATGGGTATGGTTATGGGTATGGTCTTTTTAATTAATATGTTTCAGTATAAACAAATGCATTAAAAAAATATTTTTCAATTTTTTTAAAAGCATTTTCGTTTTGTAAAAACTGAAAAAAAAATAGTTTTTTGTAAAAATAAAAAAAGACTTTCCTAAAGCAGTGGACTACAGGTGCATTAGGTTTTTTTAAAAAAAACGAAAATATTTTGCAAAATCATTTTTTTTAAGTCTTTACAAAACAAATGGTTTAAAAAACTGAAAAACTGGAAAAAACAATATGTTTTTGTAAAAACTAAAAAAAAAAGAAAAAAAAAGACTTTACTAAAGCAGTGGATTAGAGGTGCATTAGTTTTAAAAAAAATGAAAATATTTTGTTGAATCTTTTTTTTCTAGTTTTTACAAAAACATTGCTTTAGAACAAAAGATGCTAAGTTTATCCTTGGGTGAAAATTGGGTCGGGTGGTAGGTTTTTTAAAACGGATTGGGTAAAACAAAGAAATGGGTCGTTTTCATCTGGTGCTGCCACGTGGCACTCCATCCAAAATAAGGGTATTTTTGTTCCAAAGTATGACAGCAGGGGTATAGATAACCCAATAGTATAGCGAAGGGTATTCTTAGATCATTTTTCAAAGTACAGGGGTATATTTGACCCTTTGTCGATTGATTTATTATAAGTATTAGAGTATATTGTTATTTGTGTGCACATTGTTTGACTAGTTTTGGAGCAACGGGCATCGGTTTGAGGTGTTAGAATGGCTTTGGAGCCGGGTATGGAACTTCGGAGCGAGGTAAGTCTCCTATCTAACCTTGTAATTGTTATGTGTTACTAGTTGTGGGTGCTACGTATGCACGAGGTGACGAGAGTCCATACGTAGCTAAAGCATGTTTATGTCCGGGTAAACTTAGGACTTTATCATGTAATATTTTAATTATTTGAACTCATTCTGTTGTCTTAATTAATTGAATTTCTAATTGCAATTGATTTAGAAATATATGTATATATTAGGCCGAGCCTTATCACCTTGCATTGTTGGAATTATTTGAGAAATGGTAAAGGTTATATTCACTTAGTGCTCATGTACTGTATTGTAAGAACGTGTCACTTAATTCGGTAATTTCCTTCCTTTCTTGTGGAGCGGGCCGAACGCCTTGACAGTATAATAGATGCAATTATGGTTTATGTCGCTCAACCCTCGGCAGTGTAGACATTATTTTGGATCGGGCCGAACAACCGCGGCATAATCGTGCGTATTTCGCTTGCAGTCCGAATATTCACAAGACTATCCTTCCACTGATGCCTCGCATTTTATATGGTATTTCTTATCCATTTTATAATGGTACTTGATACATTTGAGTTGTTGAGGTAGAATACAAAACTCAGAAATTCATACCTTTAAAAGAAATTTTTGGAAGATTATGTACTTTGCAGATTTACCCCATTATTGTTGTGTGCTTCACATCTGGTTATGATTTATTATATTACTTTATTGGACCTCTAGTAAGTGTCGATGTCGATCCCTCATCACTACTTCTCCGGGGTTAGGCTACATACTTACTGGGTACGCGTTGATTTACGTACTCATGTTGCACTTTTGCACTAAATGTGCATGGTCTGACAGGTTTATTTAGTGGTCACCTTGGTGCTTAAGCGCAGCTGCTGAGGGGACTTTATGGTGAGCTACAAATTTTAGGCTACGTATCGCATCCCACAGATTCTCCATCATATTACTTACTTTATCCTGTCTTATTTACATTCCGGACAGAGGATGTATTATTATTGTACTCCTTAGTAAATGCCCATGCACTTATGACACCGGGTTTTGGGATATTCTAGTTGATGACTACGGATTTGTAAATTATTATCACCTTTCATTTCCTTTTTCAGACTAATAGTTATGTATGTACCCGTGATTTTAGAGGTATAAACCTCCTTAATTAATTACAATTATGATTTCAAAAATAATAAAAATAATTAAATTGTTAGTTCACAGTTGGCTTGCCTAACGGCGACGTTGGGCGCCATCGTGACCTATAGTGGATTTTAGGTCGTGACAGGTTGGTATTAGAGCTCTAGGTTCACTTGGGTCTCACGAGCCATGAGCAAGTCTAGTAGAGTCTTGCGGATCGGTATGGAGATGTCTGTACTTATCTTCGAGATGCTACAGGGCAGTTAGGAGCACTTTACTTCTTGATTCCTCGTCGTGCGATTTGATTCCATCGAGGCTTATGCCTTCATTTCCTTCCTATTCACTCTTGCACGATATTGAGCGCTTGTTATCAATAGGGTATCGAAAAGTGGCAGTGGTACTACAAATGTAGTGCATGATGTATCTCCCTGCGTATTCGAGTGAGCTATTGTCGTCGTCCTGTGGAATGGTGTTCTGTCGTTTCAGCCATGTATTAGTATTGCTTATGGTTTTGAGGCTATGCACATATTGTTATTATGTTCATGAGTGGTTATTGCGCAGTGTTGATATAAATGGTAGGGTGCTTATTTATGGATCACGATAGTGAATGCCTCGAAAGTAGGATTTCTCAGTTCATGGTTTAGAGGTTCGGCATTTAATTCTAGCGAAGGAAAGACAATCGGACTATGGATGTTCGGGCTTTGGTTGATGGAGTAACGAGACTTGATATTTTCGAGCATGGTGGAACTCTCAATTGTGATGTGGTGTCGTCGTCCTTGTTGAACGCATTAAGGCTCACCGATGTTATGGTATTCTTGATTTGCCTTCGGGGCAAGGTGTTGTGAAATGGTTCCTAAGAAATGGTCGTCAGAGATGGCGGTGTGTAGCAGTTTAGAATCAAATTGGTGTTTCTAATGCTGATGGCTCGAGAAAGATGATCTTAGAGTAGGCTTAGAGTTGGTAGAAATTTATTAGTTCAGGTGTTACAGAGATGGATTTTGATTTGAGGCATCATTTGGGTAGCGAAGAATGAGGAAGGACATGGCGGGAGATGTCTCGTGGTGGTTGAATTGCTTGCAGGTCAAGTATGAAAAGCAGAGGTTAAGAAGTTTCTTAAAGGAGATGGTTTAACTGAAGTGGGAGTGGCAGAGTAACATATGGATTATGTGATAGGATAGCCACATGCCTTGAGAAAACTTTAGATCGATTTGGGAATCATGGTGGACAATGACCAAGTCCATAAATGCCATTTGGGATGGTGGCTACTGCACTGAGGAAGGATTAATATGACAGAAAGGAGTTTTCTTGGAATGAAGAGGGGTGTAAAAGCTTGATTATCGTTATGGGATGCGACGAGACTTCGAGTTTGGAATGTATTGTCGGACTTTCAGTTGATGTTAATGGGGAATAAATAGACTATTACAGTTGATGGACGAGCATGGGCTCAGGAAGGGTTTGCTGATTTCGTGGTAGTTATAACCAGGGCAATGTCGTTGGAAGATGTCGAAATGGAATCCCACAAGTGGGTTATATCCTAAGAGTGGGTTAGCGGTTGTGTGATTTTGATGAAGTTTCTACGAAGAGTTCTACTTACTACCTGACAGAAGGTCTAATATATGATTGTGGCTGATAATTCGGAATGTTCATGAAAAGTTTAACAAGAGACTACAAGAAATTTGGCGGGTTGACGGTGCGAGATCATGGTAATTGAGTAGGAGGAATCCTTGTGGGTTCTACATTATGTTATGGTATCTTACAGCTCAGTGGGGGATCCCACTATCTATGATTGGATCATGTGGTTGTCTGCTCACGCGGTTTCTAGTTATCGGTGCATTGGTGGATCATTTATGACTAAGAAAATAAAACATCAGGGGTAATTTGACCAAAGAACTTGATGAATGTGTGCTATATTTTGCCTTATCGATTCATGTGCAGGTTTTGGGAAGACTCGGAGTTTATGCTTCTTGTGGATTTAATTCATCCAGATTCTTCTTTGGGAGTGTTCATGTGCTAACAGAGCATTGGAGTTTGATTATATTCAGGACCAGGTCAGAGTTCATGACTCTCAATAACGGTTCTAGTGGGTTCAAGAATTAAAGTGCAGTGCCTAAGGATTTCGGGTCTGTTGTATGGTTAAGGATCGATTTTTTGCAGTGGGTTATGAAAGGGACTTGGAGTATTCTGTGTTATCATCGGGTCTGCGGTGCAGCATTGGAGAAATAGGAGGAAACGACTTCGAATTCGTAGCGGATCTTTCAGAATGGGTGTACCAGTTGGAGGTGTTATTGTGCGCATAAGGAGGGTATGAGATGGTTCGTGGGTATTGAGACGATGTGGTCTCGTGAATTGGGTCACGCGAGATGAGTGATGTTGGGTTACGTTATGTTTTGAATGGAGCTATTATTATTTCTAAGGCAAGTAAAGAGTAAATTAGAAGAAGTTGGGTCGGTTAGTAATTGTTGAATCAGCATGATTGCGGCAATGATCAGTTCCTTCTGCGTGTTAAGTTATACATGTGGTTTATGGTTGTACGTGCGGGTTTGACAGCCACCATAATTTGATTGATTTGGGAGGTATTTGATTCAAACGGCCTTGTTGTGTAAATGGATTCCGAAAGAGTTATGGCGGTGTAGACCACGACTTGAGGTTTGTATTTTCTGCGGTTATGGGAATTCGGTTGTGTGTTGCAATTGTTCTTCAGAAATGAGTGGAGTTAAAGGGGTTCTAACCAATGTAATGTTTATTCTACTGGTGGTTCGGGGGTTATGATAAAATTCTTGGACTCTCGTGTAGCGGCATGATAGGTGCAGTAAACGGTATGGAAATTGGAAATTGAGGATCAAGGTTGCGGTTTGCTTTTGATAAGAATGTCACGAGCTCGGAGGAGCAGGGGAGGATTTCAGATGTTCAGTGTATCCTGGAACTATTGCCGGGTAGCCTGAGGATGGTCTATTTTATGGTAGGAGTGTTGGGGTATTAAATGTGGATGCTTGGCTAGTACTATAGAAATAGCATGCTCGATAGCCATTGATATTCAGATTTTGCTACCTGGTGCGGAAAGTTGTAGGGGTATATCCCACGGGAGGATCGCATAAGTGTGAAGTGTTAGTCATTTGATTGTTAGGCCGACCCTTATCACCTTGAGTTGTTGGAAAGTTATTTGAGAAACGGTAAAGGTTATATTCACTTTGTACTCATGTACTGTATTGTAAGCATGTGTCTCTTAATTCGGTAATTTCCTTCCTTTCTCCATGATTATTTTCGTTGGTTATTGTTTTTATCCGTGTTTGGATTATAGAAATTGGGATTTTGAGCCCCAAACTTGAGAAATGGTAAATCCTTGATTTAAGGGTCGATTCATGGACAAAATTGGATGATTTTCTGGATATAGACCATATTAGTTATGGATAATATTTATTTTTAATAATTTTTGGAATCCGGGCATGTGGGCCTGAGTGTTGACTTTATTGACTTTTTGAGCGGAGTTAGAAATTTTTATAAATTGATTTATTATGAGTATTAGAGTGTATTTTTATTGGTGTGCACATTGTTTGACTAGTTTTGGAATGACGGGCATCGGTCTGAGGTGTTAAAGTGGCGTTGGAGCTGATTATGGCACTTCGGAGCGAGGTAAGTCTCATGTCTAAATTTATGAGGGGGAAACTACCCCCTAGGTGATGTAATTGTTATGTGTTACTAGTTGTGGGTGCTACGTACGCACGAAGTGACGAGAGTCTGTATGTAGCTAAAACATGTTTATGTCGGGATAGACTTAGTACTTTATCATGTAATATTTGAATTATTTGAACTCATTCTGGTGGCTTAATTAATTGAATTTCTAATTGAAATTGATTTAGAAATATATGTATATATTAGGCCGAGCCTTATTACCTTGAGTTGTTGGCAAGTTATTTGAGAAACGATAAAGGTTATATTTATTTTGCGCTCATGTATTGTATTGTAAGCACGCGTCTCTTAATTCGGTAATTTCCTTCCTTTCTTGTGGAGTGGGCCGAATGCCTTGGCAGTATAATAGATGCATTTATGGTTCGTTTCGCTCGATCCTCGTCAGTGTACATATTATTCTGGATCGGGCCGAACGACCTCGGCATAATCGTGCCTTATTTCACTGGCAGTCTGAATATTCACGAGACGATCCTTTCACTGATTCCTGGCATTTTATATGGTATTTCTTATCCGTTTGATACTGGTACTTGATACATCTGAGTTGTTGATGTAGAATATAAGACTGAGAAATTCATACCTTTAAAATAAATTTTTGGAAGATTATGTAACTTACAGATTTACCCCATTATTGTTGTGTGCTTCATATCTGCTTATGATTTATTATATTGCTTTATTAGACCTCTAGTAAGTGTCGATGTCGACCTCTCATCACTACTTCTCCGGTATTAGGCTAGATACTTACTGGGTACGCTTTGATTTACGTAGTCATGCTGCATTTCTACACTAAATGTGCAGGATCTGACAGGTTTATTTGGTGGTCTCCTTGGCGCATAGGCGCAGCTGCTGAGGGGACTTTATGGTGAGCTGTAAATTCTAGGCTACATATCACAACCCACAGAGTCTCGATCGTATTACTTACTTTATCCTGTCTTTTTTACATTCTGGACAGATGTTGTATTATTATTGTACTCCTTAGTAAATGCTCATGCACTTATGACACCGGGTTTTGGGATATTCTAGTTGATGACTATGGATTTGTATATTATTATCACCTTTCATTTCCTTTTTCAAACTAATATTTATATACGTACCCGTGATTTTAGAGGTGTAAACCTCCTTACTTAATTACAATTATGATTTCAAAAATAATAAAATGAATAATTAAGTTGTTAGTTCACTGTTGGCTTGCCTAACAATGACGTTGGGCGCCATCGCGACCTATAGTGGGTTTTGGGTCGTGACACTCATCCGATAGTTTTCTTAATTTAAAAATGCTATTTTACTTTACCTTAATCATTTCTAAACTAAACTCATTTGATACTCTATTTTGTATAAATTGTACTTTACTTTACTTTATTTGTTTTTAGAAACAAACTCATTATCTCATTTGACACCTTACTTTATTAAAGATTGTTATTATACCTTATTGTATTTAAATAAACCTCTCGAATATTTTATTTGGTATTTGACATGGATAGAATGTACATGGTAGCAAGTGGGTCTTGTCGTGCGAAGGTGATTGATATTGTGGGCACGAGGTACCATGCGTGTAAGATTCGAAATTGTGGCTTATGATTTATGGTAACGAGGTGTGGTGCCTAGGGGTAATTCTTGTTGTAAGTCATGCATTGGGAACGATTTGATTACTTGAATTTTCATATGTTTTCCTAATTTGAGTTCATTCATATTTCATTTGTGTTCTGATTATATTGCTGCTTTATTACCCGTTTACTTATTGTTGTCAATTGTGTTTATATTATTCCTTTGTTGTTTTATAGTAATAATGTTTACGGTGTTAGCCTTACATAGACGTTCTTTCCATTGCTAACTTTATGTTATATCTTGCACAGGTTTTATATCTAGTGAGTGTCTCGAATTACCTCGTCACTACTCCACTGAGGTTAGTTTTGATACTCAGTGTGTATGTTGTGGTGTACTCATGCTACGCTTTTGCACATTTTTGTGTAGATCCAGCTACTTCTGATCGTGTTGGCTCTTGAGAGTTGTGTTTGCGTTGCTGGAGACTTCTACGTATACCTGCTTGACGTTCACAGGCCTCGGAGCCACCTTCAGATATTATCTTTACTGTTGTTTATCTTCATTTCATACCAGTATTTTATTTAGAAATTCTAGTGTATGTCGGTAGAGATTATGATTTTGGACTAGCGGTTCTGGTGATTATATAACATTTGTTCAGCTTTAGTTATGTTATCCCATTTATCTGTTTATGTTTTACATAGTTAAGATAGTTATCTCTGTTAGATCTCCTCACGTGTTAGGATTACCTAGTCGTAGAGACTAGATGCCGTCATGATTCCTAAGGTGAGAGTTTGGGTCGTGACAAGTTGATATAAGAGCTCTAGGTTCATAGGTACTACGAGTCATAAGCAAGTTTAATAGAGTTTTGCGGATCGGTAAGAAGACGTCTGTAATTATCTTTGAGAGGCTGCTGAACTATTAGGAAACTCTACTTCATTCATTCTTTATCGTCCATCAATGATTCATCTTGAAGCACATATCTTACATTCCCTTGCATCCATTCATATATGATATTTTGCACTCGGTATCAGTCGTGCACTGACGGGTTGTGATGCTATGGAAGGGATTCGAGGGGGCATGGATGCTCGATCATTGTCTCAATGTGTTGTCTAGAATGAGATTATATTTATGGATATTTCAGTTGTTCACGTGTAGAGTGCAACGGGTTATGGTATCTAGTTGGTGTAGTACGAGCTTATAAAGGTTGGTATTGTGGATCATCCGATGTTAGGTACTATGGCTTCGCGTCAAGTGGGGGAGTCTACTATCAACGATCAGATTGCATGGTCATGTGTCATATCATTTTTGGTCTGAGGTATATATATGTAGTATTGAAGGGTTCCCTGGAATTGTATATGGCTAAGATCTGAAATTTGCATAGGATAGTGCTGAGACTTGCGGTATTTCAATATCATTATTAATTATACATTTCAGTATCAGATAGGTTATAGAAATAACTTCAAATTCACAGAAGGTCTCTTAAGAATGGGTATCTCGACTGCGGCATTATTGGGTGCTTCATAGGAAATGCAGTGGTTGTTGGGCTTTCAGACAACATGGTTCGTGCTAGGATCTCTTGTGAGGAGCTTTGTTTTAGGATCGTAGTGTACAGTCAAGGAGAAGTGTTAACTTGAAGGCAAGTCGAGGAGGAATCGAAGAAATGGGTCAGCTTGGTGGTGTTACGGTCAGCTTGGTGGTATTGGGGTCAGCATCGTAATAAAGGTAATTCATTCCTTTTGTGTAGTGATGCATTACCGGTGTTTTGTGTTAATACTCTTGGGTTTTCCGGCTTGCGTGACTTGGTTGAGTCGGGGAAATTCAATTCTGATGGCTTGGTTATGTGAGGATAGGTTTCGATGAGTTCTTGATAGTGTCGACCACTGCTTGAGTCGGATTCTGTTGCTGGCATAAGGAACATGTTGTGTGTTATGTTCTTTTCTCCTAGATAGGGACACGAGTTCTAGATAGTAGGGACGATTTTAGATGCTTAAAAGGATAGCATTATTTGATGCCACCTAAGGAGGGTGTGTGCATCAGAAGGCGCACTGTGTTTTGATTTACGGATGCCTGATTCGTATTACGGTAATCACCTAGATGATCAAGCACTGACGTTCAGATTTTGCTATATAGCACGAAGGAATTAAGGAAGCATTTCTCATGGGCTGGTCGAGTATGATGAATGTGTTAGTCATTTGAGTAGTGTTGTAGGGATCGGATATGGAGATTATGGTATTCAAGGATCTGAAGACTTGGAAGATTCTCAAAAATAGCTTATTCCATGGTTGCGGATGGTGAAGGTATGCTAAGAGGTTGGCGGTTGATGGTATGTGCTATAGATATGTTATTGTGGGATTTTCGGTGGCTATCTATCTACTTCGGAATGATCTGAATTTATTTGGAGGTCACTGGTAGGCCTAATGAGAATGTATATTCTACATTGGGTCAAATTTATTTACCCGGCATAGCTAATGTTATTGGTAATGTCATCAATTAGAGTTGATATTATTCGTGTTCTATGTATTATTCTCCTATGCTACGGTGAGTTGTGAGACTGTTGACTATTTGCACACATAATGCGGTACTGCTTGGGCTTTGTGGAAACATTCGAGCAAGATAGCTCCTGGGTCTTGAATGGTTGATTGCACTGGTTATGGTCTTCTTACACATATGGTTATTGATTGTGAGACTCATGCCTCGAGGTATTCCATGTGGACTGGTGTTTGGATCGTGTCACGCATCAAAGCGGGGATATGTTGGCATATTATCCTGTCTGCTCATTTCATGTGTTATATTTCTTCTTTGTGAGATGCGTTCATAGCATTGTGCTTCCTGGAGGTATCTATTGAGCCGCGGGGCGGTTCACTTATTTGATTCTCTTTCCATCATTTAGGTACAGCCGAGTTATTGATTGTTTGGTGCACGCAGTGCATAGTATGTGGCTCTAAATAGGATCGGTGTGCCATGTTGGTAGAGCCGTTTGTACTAGATATGGTGAGGTTATTTGACCTAGAATGAGTATTATCAGACTTGATTAAGGTGTGTTGGAAAGATAACGTCACTAGTCGACTTAGATTTTTGGCTATGGTTCTTATCGGGCTAGAGAGCTCCATGACTTGTTGATGTGATGGGTGGTTATGAGTTTCTGCGTGTTTCGTTCATCATTGGTAGTGCGCGAAGATTTGGAACAAGGTTTATATTGATAGGAGGTTAGATATCGGTACTACGTTTGCTACTTGAGCAACTATTGTGGTTGGGGCTATTCCTATGTGTATCTGGGTTATGTGGAATATCATGTGATTATACCTGGGATACGTTTACGGCTTGATGCAACTTGATTCATACTTATACAGCATATAAATGTGAGAATCAGGTACTATAATAAATTTCAGAAGTCGGAGATTGGGTTCTAAAGGTTCTGAGCTAAGGTTGAGGTAAAGATCTTCAGTTAGATTGTGTTGTCAGACTTATATTGATTGAGGTGATGTGATATCACTCTTGGGTATGTGTGTGTCAAGTTTATACGGTGATTTGATGGCTTTGGAATGAGTTTTGGCACATTCGAGGATGAACGCATGTTTAAGTGGGGGAGAATGTAACGACCAGACCGGTCGTTTTGAGATTTAGCATTCCATTTGGTGGTTTGAAACTGTGAGATAGCTCCATATTATGTAGTATGATTGCATGTATGGTTGGTTTTGGTTTTTGAGCGGTTCAAGATTGATTTGGAAGAATGATTCTCGTTTTAGAAGTTTTAAGTTGGAAGAGATGACCAAGGTTTGACTTTTGGGTAAACGAACTCGGAGTCGGGTTTTGATTGGTCCGATAAGTTCGTATGATGATTTTGGACTTGTACGTATGTTCGGATTTAGTTTCAGAGGTTCCTAGAAGAATTCGATACTCTTTGTCGAAAGTTGACAATTTGAAGAACTTAAGAGTTCATAAGTTTGACCAGGAGTTGAATTTGATGTTATTGGACTCCAATTGGTATTCCGATACTTTAAATATATCTATATACTTTAATTGAACTTGTGTTCAAAGTACTCATATCAATAACTTCTGACCGCGATAGTTGCTGAAAACAAACCGGTACCGGTTGTATACCTCATGTCAAATAAAACCTCGTTCAAAAACCTTCGTACGCTGTCGACGATGAAAGAAACATGCAGAACTCACAACCACTCACCAGATCAAAAAGTCATGGAACTCTCTCGCCTAACCAGAACCATAGCCCAAATTCTAAGTTGACTTCCGACATTACTCTTCCAAACACATCGTAATCAAATTTGATAGCAATCACCTCAGGCCCAAAGACTTTATCTCATCAAATACAAGTTGCTCTACAGACATGCCACACCAATACTACCCAGAGCCATAAACCGTGCAATCCGTGCACCAATACGCAACAATTCAAATGCACTCAAAAATGAATAATGACTCAAATGAGAGAACTATTCCGCAAGCTCAACAAGTACCACCACAACGCAATGCTAAGAACATGACACGCCCCGACCTCGGGGAGCGCGACTGGCGCTCAACCGAGATACTCCAGTTAAGCAAGCATGTTATATGCCTTCTACCCAACCTTGCCCACTAACAATATTAGAACCAGTACAAGTGATAGACATGAGAAGAGTCAAGTGTTCCACAAACTTTTCCATTACTAAAGGATATTCATTTATGATTTTCAAAATATTACAAGTTTATAGATATGATGAAAAACATGGTTTCCCAAATACCAACACTTACTAGTATAATTCCCAACATCAAACACCACTCGCATTCTGTCTACGGAGCCTCTAAGTACAACAGAAGAGTAGTATGGAAGTGCCAGCGACAAGGCCCCGGATATAACTCAAAACATAAAGTACAACATACAATGACATGAAGCCCGGAACATAGTAGGGCTCACCAAAATCTGCTAAATAGAGAGTAATTGCTAACGAGGATCAAAACTGCCTGCTGACGAACCACCTGCATCCATTGAAGATGCAGCGCCCCCGGCAAAAGGGATGTTAGTACATATGGAATAGTACTAGTATGTAAAGCTAAATGTCCTCTTTCAAAATAGAATGCCAATATAAGAAAGGGAAAACCATAGAAATAGCAAGTCACAATCAACAATATCCAAATGCCCAGCTTAAAACATAACAATTTTCAAAATATGAAAATAATATATATTTTTGTTTGAGAAATCATTAGCACCGATATACCACCGTATTTTTAGCATGGAGTCCGATCACGCCCGATCGGCTAGTCCATCTCCCTACGAACAATGTGGTTTGATATGTGATGCGAAAAAAGGTGTTACCAGGATTAGTACCATCATATGCGCAATATGGCGTCCGATCTCCACCCGATCGGCTAGGCCACCTTCCCACATATGTCGTGTGGGTTGACTTTCCAATTCACATCTAATACCAATCTCATCCCAATTAAGTGGAATAATCACAATCACATCAATATTTCAATCTCATCCCAAGTAAAGGGAATAATCACAATGCACCCCTACACCGACATGTGTAGTTTCGGGTCTGGGCCTTATGACCCACCCTTCCTCGCTTTGCTAATGATACTCCCAAAAATATTTTTTTTGTTTTGCACACAAGGGAAATAAAAGTACAAATATATTTTTATATTCACCTCTTAACCTTTCATGCTATATATATATATATATATATATATATATATATATATAGCTTCGTTAGTACTTTCAACCATTCACAACATCATTATTTCCTTGGCTCTCTTGGCCATACTTATGATTTTTCATTCATGGAACGGTGGTTGTATCTCATACTCCACGCTTTCATTTCTTTACTTTCCTGGATCATCATCATAAATATCAACAAATAGAATATTCTGGAATTCACAACTTTAGGTTTATTAGTATTGAAGACTTTAAACACAATGGATTTCTTTCCAAGAAATGGAGTAAAATGATTGGCAATCGAAGCACAAGTTAAAATCATAAACGTGGTGACACATAATTTGTTCTTGAAATACTTTTCCCCAAAAAGAGAAATACACACTTTCAACTCATGAAGATATAAGAGCTCAAAACATATTATAAATACTCACAAAGTATAGCATTAGTTAAAACATCCACATTTGAGCATGACTCGGGTACATAAGCTTTTAGGAAATTCTAATTTCGAAGTCAGTTTGGAACAGTTGAATCAAGGCATATTTCATAACCTTTCTCACATTATTTCATTTCCTCGGCACCATTGACCATAAGTATAACTTTAATTCTTGGCACGTTGGCCATACTTTATATCTCCAACCCACTTCTTTCACTTTCAAGCATCCTTATAGATTATCACAATAACGCATTTCAAATCAAGACTTTAGGTACACATACAAGCAATTGGAGTTTTAGACGCATGGACTATTATTTCCAAGTTAAGCATAATGGACTTTCATTTGAAATACGACTCAAGCCATAACATTGTAATACACATATCATTCTTGAACATATTCCCGAAAGATAACATAATGTGATAGGAACATTCGGAACACATTTTGAATACATAATTCTCGACACTTGCTTACTCGGGACAATCGAATTTATTGGGAACAACTCGGAACATGGGAATATGGAACTTGAGCCAACCATACTTTAAACTTATGGGAACATCGTGGAATTTAATTCTAAGAGAGTATTTTAGCCAACATACCTTGTTTGAGCATTCCTTAAGTTACTACAATGTCCCAACACTTCTAGCAATAAAAATCTATAGGAAGATAGCGAAAATCTGATAATAATTAGAAGGATTCTCATGGTGTAACTCTCTTAGGAATTTTGTCAAACACCTAGTAGGCAAAGTAGACTATAAAGCTCTACAATTGTAATCCCTTCCTCCCTCAACCAATTTCTACAAGAAACTAACCAAAATGGTTCATTAATCCCACATACTACAACCTATTGTCACATGCATGGCCTATTTCCAACCCCCACAATACTTAGACCCTAAAATAACTTGCATGGGTGGTATAGGACAGGAACTTACCCGGATAGATGGTGGTCTAGTTAGTGGTTGTAAGGCCCCATAAAATTTCGCATAAGAAAATAATATTTCGTGATGCCGAATTGGGCTTACGTGTTTGAGGATTGTATAAATTATTCGCGGCAAGATTGCTCGCTGTGGCTCAGACTTTTTGGGTTGAACAATACACTGTGGGATAAAGAAAAATGTTTGGTAGAGAAATGCATTTTTGCGGTCCATTATGCGATAACAGAATCATTCTGCGGACCGCATAATGGCCGCAAAGTGAGGTAGGAGAAGGGCAATTTTGGATGCCATTCTGCGGTCGACTATGCGACCGCAGAAATATTCTGCGGTTCATTATGCGACCGCAAAATAGGTCTGTGGGCCGCATAGTGACCACAGACCCAGGCAGATATTTGCAAGTTTTGGATACAATTATGCGGCCGATATGTGGTCCGCATATCAATTAAGTTATGCGATCGCAGACCTTGTTCCGGAGCGCTATTTTTGGGTTTTTAAAACCCGACCCTACTTCGTTAAATACACGCTTTGGGCCATTTTTGAGCTAAAATATCACATTTTAGAGTGAGAGAGAGTGCCCTAGAGTGAGAAGGTATTCCTCAATAATTGTTCTTCAATTCTTGCTCGAATCTTGGAATATTAACAAGGATAACACAAGGTCTTCATCCTAGAGGTAAGATTCTACATCCTAACCCCTAATTTCGAAATTATCTGAAAATGGGTAATAAGCAAGATAATATTTGAGCATGGGAGTTGTTTATTTTACATGCATGTAATATCAAGGGGTGTAGGATGATTGTTGAACTAAGCATGGTAAAGAATGGGTTGTGGGTGATGGAATCCTCCATAAAAGGACCTTGAAACCTTAATGTACACCTAGTGTTTGATAAAATGCTCAAATGAGCTAGAACCATGATCATCTTCCTAATTTTAGTTTAATTTGTTATATTTCCACAATAGATTGAAGTTGCTAAGAATTTCGGAATATTTTATAGTTTAAGGAAGCTCAATTGAGGTATGTTGGATAAACTCTTCTTTAAGAATTGGAACCCCAATATC
Source organism: Nicotiana otophora (assembly GCA_000715115.1). Lineage (NCBI taxonomy): Eukaryota > Viridiplantae > Streptophyta > Magnoliopsida > Solanales > Solanaceae > Nicotiana > Nicotiana otophora. The sequence goes on from AWOL01S0008609.1 coordinate 132,292, forward strand.
CTTGTAAGTTCCAAGATATTTATTACAAGTTGAGTATTCCGAATACGTTTTGTGACAAAGATCTATGTTTAATTTGTGTTTCAAATGCTCTCATGATATTGTATTATAAATTGAGGATGTGTTCCAAACTATGGATTGTGCATCTACGTGTTATGATTCCAAGTCATGATTTATGTGGAAATCTATTGTGCCCAATTGTGCAGAGAATGTGATTGGGGTTACACCTCCACCCGTATATATTGGGGTGAGGCGGCAGGGCCTCTTTGTGTATGGTTTTGGTATTGTTGTAGCACCACCACCCACATCTATATATTGGGGTGAGGCGGCAGGGCCACTTTGTGTAGGTATTAGTATCGTTGATGCATTTCCACCCGCATATATATTAGGGTGAGGCGGCGGGGCCGCTTTGTGTGAAAATGGGTATTGTGTTTACACTTCCACCCACATACATTGGGGTGAGGCGGCAGCGTGGCTTGAGTAGAGTTTTGGTATTGTGATTACACCTCCACCCGCATACATTGGGGTAAGGCGGCGGGGCTGCTAGTGTGGAAATGGTTATAGACGATCTCACCTTGAATTCTATAAATGTTGATGACAGGTATTGATAAGCTTGTTTTGGTTTAAATGGCTATCTATGCTATTCTATTGTCGCTCTGGTTCATTATGTTCATATTGTATTTCCGAGTTCTTAAATTGGTGTTTGGTTTTCATACTAGTACTATTCGACATGTACTAATGTCCCTTTGCCGGGGGCGCTGCATCTTTAATGGATGCAGGTGGTTCCACAGCGGAGGATATTGACCAGTGATAGCGGTGCTAATTCTTCCCAGCTGACTTGGTGAGCCCCATCTCATTCTGGGATGGTGCATCTTTTGTTTCGTATGTGTTTTGAGGTATAGCCGGGGCCTTGTTGCCGACACTATCATTTTACTCTTTGGTATTTTTAGAGGCTCCGTAGACTAAGTGTGGGTTGTGTATGGGTGTTGGAAATGTTAAACAAGTTTTGTTGTGATTAAATCACTTGTTCCACTTTGAACCATGAAGGTGTGTGTGTGTGTGTTTTGAGACTTATTAATGGAGTAACTCTTGGCAATGAATTGGTATTGTAGACATGATCAACTTATTGTCCAATTAACGAAAATATGTATTATCCTTATTCACGGATGAGAGTGGGTAGAAGGAAATTTAACAGGCTTGCTCGGCCGGGTTCACTCGGTTGAGCGCCTGTCGCGCTCCCCGATTTTGGGGCATGACAGTGGCTTCCTTGATTCTTGAAGATTGGTGCAAAAATGGGTGCTTAGAATGGTAGGCCTTCCCCTTCTCTCTCTAAAATACTCTTACCTCTCTCTAAATTTACCAAACATTAGTTTCAAAATGAGCCCCTAAGGCTATTTATCAAGATGGTTCGGGTTATAAAAATAGGAAAATGGACCCTCCAAACTCATATCTGCGGTCACATAATGGACCGCATAACAGATATGCAGCCCGCAAAATGGGTCGCAAAAATGATGCCGAGAACTGGGCTGGTCTGGACCTGTCTGTGACAGATCTGCGGTCTGTAGACCACTTATGCGGCCACAGAATGGACCGCGGAATCATCCGACAAAATTCTTCATGCCAAATCTGCAATGGAAAATGCGGACCGCGAAATCGATATGCGACCGCATAATGGACCTCAAAACGACCTTCAAAATGCAACCATTTTTCTGCTCAACTCTGCAATGGGGCCTTACAGAGCCCATCACACCATAGAGCCAAAATATATGAATCTAACACAAAGGATCATATCCCAACATAACTTTATTGCAGTGCGCGACCCTATCCAAACACCGACCTCTATGAAATACCTCAAGCCATAATGCTCAAATCAACAACCACACGCAATTCGACGTCAAGTACCAACAGTGCATGACCATAACCACGGAGGAGCAAACATCAAAACATATCACAACCGGAAAACAAAGTCATAACCAAGGCACAATCAACCATTCCACACCCCAATCACCATCTTACTCGGATTCCGCTACAAGACCCAAAAAGAACAGCACCATGTGTATATAACCAACATATCACAACCCCTTGTAGCATAGAAGAGTAACACATAGAACATATTAGAATACGAACAAGCTCAACTCTAACCGAATGACACACCCCTCAGCTCTAGCAGTTCTAAGTCCATAAATCTTACCCGGTATAGAATACACATTCTCCTCGGGCCTACCAATGGGCCCTCAAATCAACTCCAGTCATCCCCAAATGGATAAATAGCCCTCGAAAAGTCCACAATGATCTAACCATAATACATACCACCATATAGCTAACCTTGGCCACAGTTTCACAGTCCGCAACCCCGAAACAATCTGCTTCAGAGAACTCCCAGTCTCCAAATCCATAGAACACCTGAATCACCATAGCCGACCCTAACTCCATCACTCGAATGACTAACACGTCTCTCATACATAATCATCCCACGAGAAATTCTTTCATAATTCTTCCATGCCACATAGCAAAATCTGAACATCAACAGTCGATCAACCAAGCGAATACCGCAATACCAATGAAGCATCCATAAGCCAAAACACAGCGCGCCTTCTAAACTGTGCACCCTTCTCAAGCAATACCAAGTAGTAATAGCATTCACTAAACATATCAAATCATCCATATTGTTCAGAATTCATGACCTTCACTCCAAAACTGAACCGTGACCTTGCACATGCAAATCTCAATCCCACACAACACACCGCATCTATCATGCCATCATATGAAAAGTATGACAATCTCATAATCAACTCTGAGTCCCAAGAAGAATACATACCCGATCAGTCGAAAACCTTCCATTTGATCTCATCTAGGATAAAATTACAATACACAACATGCTCTTCATACCGGTAGGAAATATTCATCTCAAACCATGGTAGAAACCATTGAGAACTCTTCGAAACCCATTTGCACATAACCAAATTGTCATAACTGAATCTCTCTAACTCAACTAAGTTGTGCAGCTCGCCAACCCAAGAGTATTTCCACAAAACACATGTAGAGACTCACCACATCATAAGTACCCAAAGAATCGATCATATTCATTGTCGTGCTGATCCAATGTACTACCAGACTGTTCTATTTCTCCGAGTTCCTTCCGAATTAGTCTCAAGGTTACACTTCTCCTTGCTATAACACCACGATCCTTAACCAAAACTCACCCCACGAGATCCTAGCATAAAACCACACCGCCCTAAGGTCCATTAGCCGTCGTATTCCATCTTAAGCACCCCAAAAGTACCACAACCAAGACACCCACTCTGAAGAGACTTTCTGTGAATCTAAAGTCGTTTCCTTCACCTTCCTGATACTGAAATGTGGAATCCATAATGATAAAGAAATATTGCGAGTCTCGACACCATCCAATGTAAATTTTAGATTCTAGCCATATACAAATCCTGAAAATTCCCAATTGCTACATATAACTCGTAAATCCATTTGTACCTTCTCGAGAGTCGGCCACTCTGCTCAAATCTCAATTACACTGCCCAAACAGGCCAAACGGCTTGTGCCCCATTAGCATGACGACACCTAAATAAGTAATCCACACCTTTAAGCAACCGAGCAAATTCCTACTCCATGCGCACTACATCGTTCACGAATAACAACTCAATCATTCCATGATTCCCATATACCCATAAAGTGTAATACATCATGCATCCAGAAATTTCCTTGCTTAAGTCATCCTCAAAACCAGCGTTTGCAAGTCATAACTAATCCACAAGTATGCCTCAAACCGAAACCAATACAACACATAACCGTACAATTAACTCGTCTATAGCATACTCCCCTACTTGGCTCAAATCCATGGAATAAAACATTTGATAACTTACAATAACAATACCCCATTACTGCCATAATACCGCAGTGAGATTTCACTAAATCCTTCATAAGCTCACGTAACACAAACCATCTAATACCTCAAATCATCTGCAAATCGTGCATCCATCTCCGTGATGGTCAGGTCAACTATTACAACCGATCCAAACTCAAATCGCACAAATATAACCCACTGGTAGAAAATAAAGCCTCCACCCAACATTATAAGGATCACACACTCGTAGATTACCCCACAGGTTATAACCCACCTGCTTAACCTCAAACTGACATCTCTATATAACCTTTCACAACCACAATTACTATGCCATCACTTAATATTCATGAGTCTGAACTCACAACAAGACATGAAAATATAATTCTTTCCACAATTAAACAACATGAACGATCCTTCAACACACTCAAAACTCCAGACAATACATCACATCAAGATAGAAAGCAAGCACCCAATAGTCCTTTTTACATCTCAAGCAAACTCTTCTCGTCACATTCAAACCATCTGAACACAGCCCGCAGTCATATCATACTCATCATTAATCATCCAACCACTCATCAGGCCACAAATTCTACTCATAGGGACACCACTGGACATAGAAGTCTAAAATCACATGCCCATTCAACTGAACTACCAAGCCTAAGCTGCAGTCCAAATCCAGCCTCAAGTCCTTTAGACTGGCCAATCACCAAAACACAGAAAACACATCTCGCACCTCATCCATGGAATTCTACAAGTCGTCGATGTACAGCTAATACTGAGCGCTCACATGTATATACGAGTGAGTGAAAGGAATTCAAAGAGATATGCTTCAAGCTGAATAAATATCGTACAATAAGGAAAGAGAGATGGGAAGTTTATTCTAAATGCCATGTAGCCTCTCGCAGATAGGTATGGACGTCATCATACCGATCCGCAAGACTCTACTAGACACTTACTCATGACTCGTAGAACCTATGAACCTAGAGCTCTGATACCAACTTATCACGACCCAAACTCTAACCAGCCGTGATGGCACCTAACCCAACCCACTAGGTAAGCCAATTAATAATAAACCAATTCAAATGAGATTCATTAAGAGAAGAAACGATAATACAACTAAACTTTTATACAAAGAATTCCCAAGGACTGGTAGTACAAATCATTGCTTCTAAGATTTAGAGTTTAAAAAGCTGGTATGAAATAAATACATCATATGTTCGAAATATCCATGAACAGATTAAAAATTCTAAAGCTACCAAGAACAAGAGGCAGTTTTGACCGGAACGTAGGTAAATCTTTAAAACCAGCTCCCTCCATAAACAACAATATTAGGATCCAATATCTACACGCAAGGTGCAAAAGTGTAGTATGAGTACAACCGACCCCATGTACTCAATAAGTAACAAAACTAACCTTAGGTTGAAAGCAGTGACGAGCTTGGATAAAGGTCAGAGTCCAACACCAATAGCCAAGAACAGTTCAAAATAATATAAGGAAAACAATACAAGCAATGACTCAAAAATATATTTCTCAGCTGGTTCACAGTTATGAAACAAATAGTCATGATTCTCAGGTATAACACTAAAACCCAAATCTTTCACCGAAAACACCAAAGTATGAGTAAGTCAAAAAACTATGATTTTTTCCAAAACCTTTCAACAATAAATAAGAAGTTTCATTATCAGATAGCATGAGGAAAGTACTTTTATATGCCCACATGTCAGAGTGCACGTGAAATCATGAATGTCACCAAAATCGGGTAGCGTAAGGAAATGCATCTCTATGCCTCTATGTAAAGTATGCATGTCAAATGCAATGTATCACAGTGATGAACTCATGTACTCACACTCCTAGAGTACTCAATCTCACTGTCTCACACTTCTCTCTCATCATGCTCAATCACTCAACACACTCAGTCACTCAGCATTGTACAGGGCAAATCTAGCCCAGGGCAGATCCAGCCCAAACGCTAATAAATCATGCTGCAGCACATAGCCTGATCCTATTGTGAATCAATAGCAACAGCGCTCACTGTGAGTGTGCAGACTCCGGAGGGGCATATCCATCACAAGCGATATAATGAGACAACCATGGCATGAATCAATAAAGCATGTTGCGGCGTGCAGTCCGATCCCATAAATATCACTCACAAATAAGCCCGGCCTCACTCAGTCATCAATCTCTCCAGTCTCTCGGACTCACAATGTCATGAAGATCAGTCCAATAGTGATAATATGATGTATTAATAAATAGCAACAGAGATTGAGATATGATATGTAAATGAATGAGTATGACTATATAACTGTAATTTAAGCAAATAACTCCACAGCAGATATGACCTCAGTGGGTCCCAAAAGAAAAAGCTAAACATGGTTTCTAACATGGATCACAACTTAATTACTCTAACACATAGAAATGTCATTGATAAAATCAATATTAGGTAACTACACAGTACCACAGAAACAACCGAGTCATAATTCACACGGTGCATGCCCACACACCTGTCACCTAGCATGTGTGTCACCTCAACACCAAACACATAACACGTAAATTCGAGTTTCATACCCTCAACACAAAGTTTAGTAGTGTTACTTACCTCGAACAAGCCAAATCCAATATCGAGCAAGCCAAATGATTCTCCAAAACTGCCATCCCGCATATACCGACCTCCGAACGGCTCGAAACTAGTCAAAATCAACTCAAGAACATCAAATAATGCCAAAGAAAACAAACCTAATCAATAAAAGTTGAATCTTTAATCAAAAGCCCAAAGTCAACCAAAAAGTCAAACCCGGGCTCGTACCTCGGAACCTGACAAAACTCACAAAATCCGACAACCCATTTAATTACAAGTCCATCCCAAGCGATATAATAAGCCAATCATGGCATGAATCAATAAAGCATGTTGTGGCATGCAGCCCGATCCCATAAATATCACTCACAAACAGGCCCTCGACCTCACTCAGTTATCAATCTCTCTAGTCTCTCGGACTCACAATGTCAACAGATCCATCCCAAGCGATATAATAAGCCAATCATGGCATGAATCAATAAAGCATGTTGCGGCGTGCAGCCCGATCCCATAAATATCACTCACAAACAGGCCCTCGGCCTCACTCAGTCATCAATCTCTCCAGTCTCTCGGACTCACAATGTCATGAATATCAGCCCAAAAGTGATAATATGATGTATCAATAAATAGCGAGACTGAGATATGATATGCAAATGTATGAGCATGACTGAGTATGTAACTGTAATTTAAGCAAATAACCCCACAGCAGATATGACCTCAGTGGGTCCCAACAAAATAAACATATAGCCTAAACATGGTTTCTAACGTGGATCACAGCTTAATTACTCTAACACGCAGAAATCTCATTGATAAAAACAAGATTAGGTAACAACACAGTACCACAGAAACAACTGAGTCATAATTCACACGGTGCACGCCCACACACCCGTCACCTAGCATGTGTGTCACCTCAACACCAAACACATAACATGTATATTCGGGGTTCACACCCTCAACACCAAGTTTGGAAGTGTTACTTACCTCGAACAAGCCAAATCTAATATCGAGCAAGCCAAACGATTCTCCAAAAATACCATCCCGCGCATACCGACCTCTGAACTGCTCGAAACTAGTCAAAAAAAACTCAAGAACATCAAATAATGCTAAAGGAAACAAACCCAGTCAATAAAGGTTGAATCTTTAATCAAAAGCCCAAAGTCAACCAAAAAGTCAAACCCGGGCTCGCACCTCGAAACCCAACAAAACTCACAAAATCCGACAACCCATTCAATTACGAGTCCATCCCAAACGATATAATAAGCCAATCATGGCATGAATCAATAAAGCATGTTGCGGCGTGCAGCACGATCCCATAAATATCACTCACAAACATGCCCTCAGCCTCACTCAGTCATCAATCTCTCTAGTCTCTCGGACTCACAATGTCAACAGATCCATCCCAAGCGATATAATAAGCCAATCATGGCATGAATCAATAAAGCATGTTGCGGCGTGCAGCACCATCCCATAAATATCACTCACAAACATGCCCTCAGCCTCACTCAGTCATCAATCTCTCTAGTCTCTCGGACTCACAATGTCAACAGATCCATCCCAAGCGATATAATAAGCCAATCATGGCATGAATCAATAAAGCATGTTGCGGCGTGCAGCACCATCCCATAAATATCACTCACAAACATGCCCTCAGCCTCACTCAGTCATCAATCTCTCTAGTCTCTCGGACTCACAATGTCAACAGATCCATCCCAAGCGATATAATAAGCCAATCATGGCATGAATCAATAAAGCATGTTGCGGCGTGCAGCACCATCCCATAAATATCACTCACAAACATGCCCTCAGCCTCACTCAGTCATCAATCTCTCTAGTCTCTCGGACTCACAATGTCAACAGATCCATCCCAAGCGATATAATAAGCCAATCATGGCATGAATCAATAAAGCATGTTGCGGCGTGCAGCACCATCCCATAAATATCACTCACAAACATGCCCTCAGCCTCACTCAGTCATCAATCTCTCTAGTCTCTCGGACTCACAATGTCAACAGATCCATCCCAAGCGATATAATAAGCCAATCATGGCATGAATCAATAAAGCATGTTGCGGCGTGCAGCTTGATCCCATAAATATTACTCACAAACAGGCCCTCGTCCTCACTCAGTCATCAATCTTCCAGTCTCTCAAACTCACAATGTCATGAAGATCAGCCCAAAAGTGATAATATGATGTATCAATAAATAGCGAGACTGAGATATGATATGCAAATGTATGAGTATGACTGAGTATGTAACTGTAATTTAAGCAAATAACTCCATAGCAGATATGACCTCAGTGGGTCCCAACAAAATAAGCATATAGCCTAAACATGGTTTCTAACATGGATCACAGCTTAATTACTCTAACATGCAGAAATCTCATTGATAAAAACAAGATTAGGTAACTACACAGTACCAAAGAAACAACCGAGTCATAATTTACACGGTGCACGCCCACACACCCGTCACCTAGCATGAGTCACCTCAACACCAAACAAATAATACGTATATTCGGGGTTCATACCCTCAACACCAAGTTTAGAAGTGTTACTTACCTAGAACAAGCCAAATCCAATATCGAGCAAGCCAAACGATTCTCCAAAAATGCCCCCGCGTATACCAACCTCTGAACAGCTCAAAACTAGTCAAAAGCAACTCAAGAACATCACATAATGCCAAAGTAAACAAACCCAATCAATAAAGGTCGAATCTTTAATCAAAATCCCAAAGTCAACCAAAAATTCAAACCCCAGCCCGTACCTCGAAACCCGACAAAACTCACAAAATCTGACAACCCATTCAATTATGAGTCCAACCATACTAGTTTTACTCAAATTCGATTCAGAATCGATGCTCAAAACTCGAAAATTCACTTTATGAAATTTTAGATAAAAACACCCCAATTTCTCTTTTGAAATCATCAACCAAAATGCCAAAAATGTGGATAGATTCATGTAATATAATTAACACCGAGTAGAGAACACTTACCCCAATCCATATGGTGGAAATCTTCTCAAACAGCGCCCAAATCCCAGTTCCCTAGCTCCAAAAATGTTGAAATGAGCTTATACAAAACTGCCCAATAAAAACACTAGTGTGGTCGCTCAAAGTCCAATACCCGTTGCTAAAAGTACCAAATCTGGTCGCTAAATGTGCGCACCAGAACTTGCTTGAACCAGCAATTTATCTTTCAGTAAAAAGGTTCTAACTCCTCATACGAACTCGGAATTCGACGATTCTTGCTCCTATGAGTCACAAATAATAATATGAACCTAATCGTTCAGTCCAAACTCAATTAGGAGCTCATTTGCTCAATGTGATACCAACTTCGCTCGTTAAATAATTAACTCATGTTTTGCAATAAAAATCCAATCGCGACTTAATAAAATTAGACCAAACATTCCATATCATTCCTATAAATCATTATCAAACTCCCGTAAGTCTCGAAATTGAATTTTGATCTCTAGAACTAAAAATGGACCTTTGTTACGAAGCTTCTCGAACTCTCGGAATCCAAATCGGGACCCGGTATCAACAAAAATCCAATTATAGCCAAATTTTGGAATTTAGAGTTAACAAATTTTCAGAAAAATACGCCAAATCACTTTGGGGCCTCCAAATTAAAATTTGGGCATACTCCCGAGTCCGAAATTACCATATGAAGCTAATGGAACCATCAAAAATCCATTCCGTGGTCAAATACTCAAAATTCAAACTTGGTCAACTCTTTCAACTTAAAGCTTCCTAGTTGAAAATCATATTTTCAAATAAATTCCGAATCACCTGAAAAAACAAATCAGACGCTTCACACAGGACATAATACATCATACGAAACTACTCGAGACTTCAAAGAGCTGAACGGAGAGCAAATGCTCAAAATGACCGGTCCGATCATTACAAAAATGAAGATTTTCATATTGCTAGTTTTTTTCCTAATGTAAATAATTACGAAAATGCCATTTATACCCCTGAAATTTTCATATTGTTTTTAAAACATCATATCTCCCTTATTTTAAGGCCAAATTGGGTGATTTAAGAGGCTATCTTGGGTGTAATCTCGCAAGGATCATGGTGGTATTATCAAAGATGAGTTTTTTGATTATCAAGGACCTAATTAGAGCTGGGATTTTTTCTTATTTCGGAATTTAGTTACTTTTCTCACAAGGTTTTGGAGCTCGATTTTGGAGGAGATTTTTACTACTTGGATTGGGTAAGTATTTCTCTAATTTCTAATTCAAAAAATTGTGGATTTGAGTAAAAATTTTCTAAAATATAAATTGATGGTTTGAAGGTCGATTTGAGGTCGGAATTGAATGATTTGGTATGATTGGACTCATATCGGAATGGGTTTTCGGAATTTGTGAGTTTTGTCGAGTTCCGAGGTGCAAGCCCACAATTGACTTTTTTGTGTTCATTAAAGATCGAAGTTTTATTATCCGAAATTATTTCTTATGGCTTTTATTTATGATATTAAGTTATTTTTGATTTAGCTTCTTTGAGGTAAGTCTTTTGTCTAACATAGTGTGGGGGAACTACCCCTTAGGATTTGGGTTTAAATGCACTATTTGAATTATGTGAAAGACGTGTATATGAGGTGACGAGTGTGTACACGGGCTTATATGTGAACAATTGACCGGTTTAGACTCTTAGGTCACTTGGAGGCATTTAATTGAAGTTGTTATTATTTGTCCTATCTTTCATTATCAAGTTTATTCTTACATGCCTTAGCTAAAGTTGCTATTACATGTTCTATTTTTCATTTGTCGAGGTTACTCTTATATGCATTTAGTGGTATTTGTTATTACATGCTATTTCACCCATTGTTGAGTTATTCTCATACATTTATTTGTAGTTGCTAGTTCGTGCTATCTCATTCCTTGTTGAGTGTAAGTTATGCATTTGATTTGAAGTTGTTGTTTCATGGAAATACCTTCATTGTTGAGTTAAATAGATCGAAGTTGCTAGGATTTTCGGAACTGTGTAGTGAATTAAGGGAAGCACAAAACGAGGTATGAAGGCTAAACTCTTTTTCTCGTATTGTAATTCTCGTGTTATTACAAAACTCCATCGTGTAAAGTTTGTAAATGGAATGCTATTGATGTGGAGTATTCAAACTCGTAGAATTGATGCCCGATTGGCATAACGTGTTAGAACCCTCGTGTGTTAATGATTCTCTATTTTTGACTTAATCATTTTATACCCCTTTTGGGAAGAAGATCTTGTATGAAATCAATGTGATTAAACACTTATTTCTCATATGATGAAACTTTATGAATTTACACTTGCTAAAGCCAAAGGTGCCAAATAGTTGATTAAAAGGGGAACACTTTTGTACATGTTATTATCATTTTGGGAACTCGAGCTGGGGCATTGTGGTTACACATCCACCCATATACGTTGGGGTGAGGTAGAGGGGTCGCTTTGTGTAGAGTTGTGGTATTGTGATTACACCTCCACCAGCATACGTTGAGGCGAGGCGGCACGGTCGCTTTGTGTATAGTTATGGTATTGTGAATACACCTCCACCCGCATACGTTGGGGTAAGGCGGTGGGGCCACTTTGTGTAGAGTTTCTTGTATTGTGATTGCACCTCCACCTACATACATTGGGTTGAGGCGGCAAGGCTGCTCTGTGTAAGGGTAGTTGTATAGGATTCCCTAATTGAAATTTATAAGTGTTATTGGAAATTTTTAGTAAATCTATTTTGACTTTTATGGCTACATAATCCATATGATTGTTACCATGATTCATCATATTCATGTTGTATTTCCATGTCCTTGAATAGGTATTTTAGTTTTCATACTAGTACCATTACATGTACTAACGTCCTTTTTGCGGGGGGGGGG
>AWOL01S0008609.1:146492-174730 GCA_000715115.1 Nicotiana otophora
TTAATGGATGCAGGTGGTTCCACAGCGGGAGGCATTGACCAGTGATAGTGGTACACTTTTTCCCAGCTGACTCGGTGAGCCCCATTTCATTCTGAGGTTGTGTATCTTTTGTTCCGTGTGATTATGTTTTGAGGGATAGCCGGAGCCTTATTGCCGGCACCATTACCGTACTCTTTTATATCTATTAGAGACTCCGTAGACATAGTGTGGGTTGTGTATTCGTGTGGGAAAGTTAAAATAAAGATGTCGTAATTGTATCTCATGCTTCCACTGTAAAACTATGGTTTTGAAATGTATTGCTTCAGAGACTTATAAATGAAGTAACTAATGGAGATGGAACTAGTGTTCTTCATAAACCCTAGTGGTATTAATTAATAAAGTTTTTATTCTATTTATTTATGGGTGAGCTGGGTAGAAGGAAATCCAGCAGGCTTGCTCGGTCGGGTTATCTCAGTTGAGTGCCCGTCGCGCTCCCCGAGGTCGGGCCATGATAGGCTGCACGCCGAAGCAGTTATTTATGGAATCGGGTTGCACGTCACAGTAGGCGTTATTGACTCATTATAGGATCGGGTTGCATGCCACAACATGCCATGTTGGTTGTATAGTAGAGCTTGGGCAGGATCCGCCCCTCCAAAGTCTGACATACCAGTAGTTAGCACAGGTATCGTACAGTGATGAGTGATTGAGTGTGATGAGTAGGAGTTGAGACAGCCAGATTGAGTACTCTTTAAGAGTGTGAGTACCTGGGAGTATCACTGTGATGCATTGCATTTGACATGCATATTTGACATGTAGACATAGAGATGTAATGTTCCTTATGCTAGTTATACTTGGAATATTTAGTCAGTGTTGAGCTTAAATTATTGAACTCGAAAGCATGCCGACATTTCTGTACTATGTACGAACTGATTATGGAATTTCTCTGAGTTATTACTGTCATTTCCCTATTACATCTATAGTATCATTATCTGGATTCGGACTGTACCTTTCTGAGCGCGTCGCTGCTCTCAGCCCAAGGTTAGTCCTGTTACTTATTGAGTACATTGGGTCCAATTTTTTCACACTATAATTTGCACTTTGTGTCAGATCCAGGTGCATTTGGACATGGTGGTTGCTAGATTTGGCGCAGTATCTGCTCGGAGGCTATTGAGATAACTGCTATGATGCCCGCGGACCACGACTCTCCTTCCTTTCAGTTTATTCAGTATTGTTCTATTTTCCATATAGTTGTATTAGAGATTTAGGTTGTGTTGACATTTAGTAGCTCATGACTCGGTGACACCCGAATTTTGGGGATTGTTGTACTTGAGTCGCAATTGTTCTTATCAGTTATTTATGAGAATCTCATTGTTGAACTTATTAAATCATGTTCTTAATTTGAAATGCGTAGCTATTTTGCGATTATTGGATGGCCTAGTAATGTGATAGGCGCCATCATGACATGTTGAGATTTGGGTCATGACAAGTTGGTATCAAATCACTATGTTACTTAGGTCTCACGAGTCATGAGCAGGTTTAGTAGAGTCTTGCGAATCGATACGGAGACGTCTGTACTTATCTTTGAGAGGCTACCGAACCATTAGGAAGCTTTAGTTTCTTGTATTCTTGTCTTGCAAATTTGTTGATTCCGGAAACTAAACTTCTATTATTATATTCTCTCATAGATGGTGAGGGAATGCGCGACTAGACCGGGCGGACGGCCACCAGTACCACTAGCTAGGGCCGAGGTGCAGCTCGTACAACAGCTATAACAGCACATGTGGAGCCAACAGTTGCTCCAACTCAGGAGCAAACACTAGATGTGATTGAGCCGGTGGGACCAACTTAGGTACCAGTTGTACCTATTGTGATTCCAGGCCTTCGGGAGGCTCTAGCCTAGATATTGCCTGTCTGCACTAGCCTTGCTAAGGCGGTTTCCGTTCAGGCCACACCAGCCACTTCTCAGGCCGGGGGAGGTTCTCAGACTCCCACGGCCCGTACTCTAGAGCAAGTAGTTTAGGGGATTCAGACACCGGGGGTACTACTAGCCCAGACGGTTGTAGCTGCTCAGGCCTAGGTTGGTCCACCTAAGAGTGACGAGGAGCAGAAGTGACTAGAGCAGTTTGGGAGGCTCAGGCCTCCAGAGTTCAGTGGGGCTAAGTTAGAGGATGCTCAGGATTTCTTAGACAGGTTCCGGTGGATACTTCGCACGGTGAGTATTCTAGAGACTAGTGGAGTCTCATTTACTACTTTTCAGTTGTCGGGGGCAGCCTTCAGATGATAGAAGGCATATGAGTTGAGCAGGCCAGCCGGCGTTGCACCACTTACATGGCATGAGTTCTCAGTTCTCTTCTTAGAGAAGTTTGTTCCACAGAACTGCACGGAGGAGTTGCGTAGGCAGTTTGAGCAGCTACGCCATGAGGGTATGTCACTGACCCAGTATAAGATGAGATATTTAGAGTTGCCTCGTCACGCGATCCGGTTGGTTCTCATAGAGAGGGAGAGGATTAGGAGGTTCATTGATGGCCTCAACTATGGATTGCGCTTCGTCATGACTCGAGAGATTGCATCATGTGCTACGTTCGATGAGGTGGTTGAAATTTTTAGACGTCTAGAGCAGGTTCATAGTCTGGAGCGTGAGCAGAGGGAGGTCATGAGGCCTCATGGTTCGGGTAGTTTTAGGAGTGCCTCATCTAGAGAACAATCCCACCACAGCAGTGGTCGTCCTTATAGGCTCGCTTAGATGACTCGTCTGGTTCATCGTGGTGCATCAGCTAACCATGGTTCATACAGTGCTCGTCTTGTTCAATCATCTCTCAGTACCCTCACAGCTCAGAGTTCATTCCGTGCTCCATCAGTTCAGGGTTCATCTGTACCAGGTCCTTATAGTACTTATTCTGGTTCTCGGGGTCCGATTCAGTACCAGCCGCCATTGACAAATTGGAGCTTCTTTGATTGTGGAGAGTTTGGGCATATGAAGAGGCATTGTCCTTGTTTTTTGGGAGGTCCAGTTCAGCAGAGGGGTCAGGATATGACCTCCACACCAGTTACTTCACCACCCACTCAGCCAGCTCAGGGTGGGGCTCAAATAGCTAGAGGTCACCTTAGAGGGGGAGGCCTATCAGGTGGCGGTCAAATGGTTGTTGCTTTAGATGTAGTGATCACATGATTTGGACGTGATTCTGGGCATGGATTGGTTGTCCCCATGTCATACTATTCTGGATTGTCATGCTAAGACTGTGATGTTGGCGATGTCGGGGTTGTCTAGGATCGAGCGGAGAGGTTCTTTGGACTATGTTCTCAGTAGGGTGATTTAATATCTGAAAGACCAACAGATGTTTGGGAAGGGGTGTTTGGCATATTTGGATTTTGTGAGGTATGTTGGTGCTGATACTCTTATTATTAATTTTGTTTCGGTAGTGCGAGACTTTCCAGATATGTTTCTTGCAGACCTGTCGGGCATGTTACTCGACAGATACATTAATTTTGGCATTGACTTGGTGTCGGGCACTCGGCCCATTTCTATTCTTCTATATCGTATGGCACCAGCAGAGTTGAAGGAATTGAAAGAGAAGCTTCAGGAGCTTCTTGATAAGGGGTTCAATAGGCCTAGTATGTCTCCTTGGAGTGTGCCAGTTTTGTTTGTAAAGAAGAAGGATGGTACTATGTGAATGTGCATTGATTATAGGCAGTTGAACAAAGTTACAATTAAGAACAGGTATCATTTGATGCGCATTGATGACTTATTCGACTAGTTTTAGGGAGATAGAGTGTTCTCTAACATTGATTTAAGGTCTGAGTATCACTGGTTGAAGATTCGGGACTCTTGATATTCTGAAGACGACATTCATGACCCGTTATAGTCACTACGAGTTCCTTGTGATGTTCTTTGGGCTGACCAATACCACAACAACATTCATGCATATGATGAACAATCTATTCCAGCCTTATCTTGATTCGTTTTTTATAGTATTCATTGATGATATCCTGGTGTACTCATGTAGCCAGGAGGAGCATGCACAATATTTGAGGATTGTACTACAGACGTCGAGGGAGGAGAAGCTTCATGCTAAATTCTCCAAGTGCGAGTTCTAGCTCGATTCGGTGGCGTTTTTGGGGAACGTGGTGTCCAGTGAGGGGATCAAGGTAGATCCGAAGAAGATTGAGGCAGTTTAGAGTTAGCCCAGACCATCTTCAGCTGCTGAGATTTAGAGTTTTCTTAGATTGGCCGGATATTATCGCCACTTCGTGGAGGGTTTCTCGTCCATTGCTGCGGCTTTGACTAGATTGATCCAGAAGAGTGCCCCATTCAGGTGGTCTGATGAGTGTGAGGAGAGCTTTCATAAGCTCAAGATTTCCTTGACCACAACTTCAATTCTAGTTTTGCCTGCAGCATCGAGTTCATATACAATGTATTGTGATGCTTCTCGGATTGGTATTGGGTGTGTCTTGATGCAGGAGGGTAGAGTGATTACTTTTGCTTCATGCTAGTTGAAGCCCCATGAGAAGAACTACCCCATTTATGATTTAGAGTTGGCAGTCATTGTCCATGCATTGAAGATTTGGAGGCATTATCTCTACGGCGTGTCTTGTGAGGTATTTACATATCATCGAAGTCTACAACACTTGTTCGAGCTAAAGGATCTAAATTTGAGGCAGCATACATGTTTGGAGCTATTAGAAAAGACTATGATATTACCATTTTGTATCATCTCGGTAAGTCCAATGTGGTGGACAATGCCTTGGGCAGAAAGAAGGTGAGTATGGATAGCCTTGCTTATATTCCTATCGGTGAGACACCGCTTGCATCAGATATTCAGGCCTTTGCCAATCAGTTTGTGAGGTTAGATGTTTCGGAGCCTAGTCGTATTCTAGTCTATGTGGTTTCTTGATCTTCTTTATATGATCGCATCATAGAGCGTTAGTATGATGACCCATATTTGCTTGACCTTAAGGACACAGTTTAGCACGGTGATGCCAAGGAGGTTTCTATTGGAGATGATGGGGTGTTGTGGATGCAGGGTCGGATTTGTGTGCCCAATGTGGATAGGTTACGTGAGTTGATTCTTGAGGAGGCCTACAATCTGCGATATTCCATTATTCGGTGCCGCAAAGATGTATCAGGACTTCAGGCAGTACTATTGATGGAGAAGAATGAAGAGAGATATAGTGGAGTTTGTATCTCGGTGCTTTAATTGTCAGCAGGTGAAGTACGCGTATCAGAGGTCGTGCCATTTGCTTCAGAGGCTTGAGATTACTGACTGGAAATGGGAGCGTATCACCATGGACTTGGTTGTTGGACTCCCACGGACCTTGAATAAATTTGATGTTATTTGGGTGATCGTGAATCGGTTGGCTAAGTTTGCGCATTTCATTCCAGTTGGGACTACCTATTCTTTGGAGCGGTTGGCTGAGATCTATATCCACGAGATTGTTCGCCTTCACGGTTTGTCAGTGTGTATTATTTCTGATCGGGGCATGCAAATCACATCGCAGTTTTGGATAGAAGTGCAACGAGAGTTAGGCACACGGGTTGAGTTGAGTACAATATTTTATCCTCAAACGGACGGATAGTCCGAGCGCAGCATTCAGATATTAGAGGATATATTATGCGCTTGTGTCATAGATTTCGAGGATTCTTGGGATCCATTTCTACTGCTTACAGAGTTTGCCTACAACAACATCAAACAATCGAGTATTCAGATGGCTCTATATGAGGCCTTATATGGGAGGAAGTTTCAATCTCTAGTTGGGTGGTTTGAATCGGGAGATTCTAGGTTGTTAGGCATAGATCTGGTTCAGGATGCCTTGGAAAAGGTCAAGTTGATTCAGGATCGGCTTCGCACGGCACAGTCTAGACAAAAGAGTTACGCCAATCGAAAGGTTTGATATGTTTACTACATGGTGGAAAAGAAGGTATTGCTCAGCTTTTCACCCCTGAAGGGTGTTATGAGGTTTGAGAAGAAGGGAAAGTTGGGTCCTCGGTATATTGGCCCTTTTGAGGTGGCCTACAAGCTTGCATTCCACCTAGTCTATCGAGTGTTCACCCAATGTTTCATGTTTCTATGCTCCAAAAGTATTTTGGTGATCCGTCGCATGTTTTGGACTTTAGCACAGTTCAGTTAGATGGGGATTTGACTTATGATGTGGAGCTGGTGGCCATTTTGGATCGGCAGGTTCGAAAGTTGAGATCAAAGAATATAGCTTCCGTCAAAGTACAGTGGAGAGATCAGCCAGTCAAGGAGGCTACTTGGGAAACCAAGCGGGAGATGCAGAGCAACTATCCACACCTATTTAAGGCTCCATCTATATTGTTATGTGACTTGCCGGGGTGGTTGGTTTGGTTCTGGGTATGTTTCGAAGTGAATTGGGATACTTAGTCCCAAGGTTGAAAGCCAAAGTTGTAAGAGTTGATCGGATGTTAACTTATATGTAAACGACTCCGAAATGGAGTTTTGATAGTTCTAATAGCTCCGTGTGGTTTTTTGGACTTAGGAGTGTGTCCGGATATCGATATGGAGGTTCGTAGGTAGTTTTGGCTTGAATTGGTGAATATTGGAAAGTTGAACATTTGGAGAGTTGAGAAGTTTGACCGAGAGTTGACTTTGTTGATACCGGGCTCGGATTTTGATTCCGGGAGTTTGAATAGGTCTACTGTGTCATTTATGACTTGTGTGCAAAATTTGAGGTCAATCGAAATGGAAATCCATTAGTTTTAATAGGCTTAAATTAGATGCAATCTATGTTTTTAATGTTGTTTGATGTGATTTGAGGCCTAAACTAAGTTCGTATGATGTTTTAGGATGTGTTGGTATGTTTTGATGGGGTTCTAGGGTCCTCGGGAGTGATTCGAATTGGAATCGGGTAGATGTTTGGACTTGAGAAAATGCTAAGGAATTTCAGGTCTGGTGCAATCGCACCTGCGAGGATTTGGTCGCATGTGCGAGACCGCAGAAGTGGCCATGGGTGTCGCAGGTGCGATCCTCAGTGAGTTGGGCAGAAATCGAAGGTGCGATGGTGCTTTCCATATCTGTGAGACCGCATATGCAATGATATGTCTGCAGATGCGGATTTTGGTCAGGGACTCAGCGTGGTCGCAGAAGTGGATGGTGTGTGTAGGTGCGCTTCCGCAGGTGCGAGCTTGGACCGCAGAAGTGGACCCGCAAAAGCGTGATTTGAGCCGCAGAAGTGGCTGGTCGGAGTGTTAATGAAATAATGTAGAAACGAAGGTTTTGCCCGTAAAAGCGGAGCCGCGGATCCGGCTGGTGAGCTTAAGAAGCGAAAATGCTGGTTGGAGATTTAAGAACGAGGGTTATAGTATATTCTTCATTTTTAGACTTTGGGAGCTCAGATTGAGGCGATATTTGGAGGGGTTTTCACCAAGATTGAAGAGGTAAGTTTCGTTTGATCACTTTTGTCCATGAATATTGAATACCCATTGATTTCTACACATAAATTATGTGTTTTTAAGGTGCAATTTGGGGGATTTTGGACTAGGTATTGGAGAGTAAGATTTGGGGGTTTGAGGGTCGTTTGTGGTCGGAATTAGATGATTTTGGTATGGTTGGACTCGTTATTGAATGGGTGTTCGTGTTTTGTTAATTCTGTTGGTTCCAAGGTGTGGGCCCAAGGTTGACTTTTTTGGTTGACTTTTTGAATTTGGTTAAAGAACTTGGCTTTATCGTATGGGATCGATTCCTATAACTTGTATTAATTATATTTAAGTTGTTTGTGATTAGATTCGAGTTGTTCGGAGACCGATTGGTGAGGCAAGGGCTTGTTGGAGCATTGAGTTGCGCACTTTGAGGTAAGTAGCACTTTTAAACTTGGTACTGAGGGTATGAATTCCTGAAATACGCGTTATGTGGTTGGTGTTGAGGTAACGCACATGCTAGGTAACGGGCGTGTGGGCGTGCACCGTGGTAATTATGACTCGGTTGATTCTAGGGTACTGTGTAGTTATCAAGTCTTGTTTTTATCCATGTAATTCCTACGTGTTAGAGTAATTGAGTTATGATCTATGTTAGAAATCATGTTTAGGCTATATGCTTATTCTGTTGGGACCCACTAAGGTCATTTCTGTTGTTGAGTTATTTGCTTAAATTGCAATTCTTTACTCAATCACATTCATTCATTTGCATATCTGTTATCATTTACTGTTATATCATGTTATCATTGTTCGGGCTGAGTGGTATGAGATTTGTGAGCCCGTGAGACTAGAGATATTGATGACTAAGTTAGGACCTAAGAGCCAGATTGTGATTGATATTTATGGGATCGGGCTGCACGTCGCAGTAGTTATTTATGGGATCGGGTTGCACACTGCAGCATACTTTATTGACTCATTGTGGGATCAGGTTACACGTCGCAGCATGCTAGTTTGGTTGTATATTAGCGTTGGGTAGTATCCTCCCCTCCGGAGTCTGACATACTAGCAGTGAGCGCAGGTATCATACTGTGTTGAGTGATTGAGTGTGATGAGTGGGAGTTGAGACAACCATATTGAGTACTCTGAGAGCGTGAGTACCTGGGAGTATCACTGTGCATTTGACATGTAGACATAGAGATGTAACATTCCTCGTGCTAGTTGTACTTGGCATGTTTTATCAGTGTTGAGCTTAAATCATTGAACTCGAAAGTATGCCTACATTTATGTACTGTGTACGAACTGATTATGGAATTTCTCTATTATATCTGTACTATCATTTTCCTGTTATATTTTTACTGTCATTATCTGGATACGGACTGTACCTTCCACTGTCATATCCCTGTTATATCTATAATGTCATTATCTGGATTCGGGTTGTACCTTTCTAAGCTCGTCATTGCTTTCAGCCCAAGGTTAGTTCGGTTACTTATTGAGTACATTGAGTCGGTTGTACTCATACTACACTCTGCACTTCGTGTGCAGATCCATGTACATCTGGACACGGTGGTTTCTAGATTTGGCGCAGTATCTGCTCGGAGGCTATTGAGGTAACTGCTATGATGCCTGCAGACCTCGACTCTCCTTCCTTTCAGTTTATTCAGTACCGTTCTATTTTCCAGACAGTTGTATTAGAGATTTAGACTGTGTTGACATTTAATAGCTCATGTACTCAGTGACACTCGGATTTTGGGGATTGTTGTAGTTGAGTTGCAGTAGTTCTTATCAGTTATTTATGAGAACTTCACTGTTGAACTTATTAAAGCATGTTCTTAATTTAAAATGCGTAGCTATTTTGCGATTGACGGCTGGCCTAGTAATGTTATAAGCACCATCACGACATGCTGAGATTTGAGTCGTGACACATCAATAAAACCAAAGTCCACCTCAAATCAAACTTAAGAAATTCTAAAACCTTCAAAATGTTAACTTTCCACAATAAGCGCGAAAACGCTCCCGGACCATCCGATACTCAACCCGAACATATGCCCAAGTCCAAAATCATCATACAAACCTACTGGAACCTTCAAATCTCGATTCTGAGGTCGTTTACTCATAGTCAAACCTTGGTCAACTCTTTCAACTTAAAACTTTCGAATTGAGAATTGTTCTTCCAAATTAACTGTAAACTTCCCCTAATTCATATCCAATTACACGTACAAGTCATAATACATGAAGTGAAACTATTCAAGGCCTCAAAACGCTGAACAACGCGATAGAGCTCACCACGACCAGTCGGATTATTACAGGTAATTATACTAGATATTATTATATGCTTTGGTATAACTATATATGTTGTATTGATTTAAATCTTTAATACATATGCTTAATTTATTTTTATATTTTAATTAAATAAAACAAAAAAGAATAAAAGTCTCATACTATAAATATTTAAGTTCATTTTTCTCTTTAAAATAATTATAAGACCTTGGTACTATCCTTTTTGGTAATTTAACATTCAAAAGTACTTTTTTAGGAAGATCGGCCAAACACAATTTGTTTATCAAATGCTGCAAAAAGTACTTCTTAAATGAATTGGTCAAACACAAACTGTTTTTTTTTTCAACAGCACTTTTGGATAAAGCACTTCTGAAAAAGGTACTTTTTAAAATAAGCAATTTTTGACAGCTTGGCCGAACAGACTCTAAGTGTTTTTCAAAAATATATTTTGGTGAGAAGGATTTTGCAATTGATTAATCAATTTAATGGCACATTTAAGCAACAATTAAAAAATACATGTACTTTTCTCAAAATTACTTCTAAGTATATTTATGAAAAAGAGACCAATAGCACTAATTAGTTCAGAGCAAATGACAACGCGATGAATAGAATGGGCATTTCTTAAACGATATAGGTCCCCATGAATAATTAATATTTACTTTGTTCAAGCTTATGTGAACTATTTTTGCTGTTTGAAAGTCGGTTTGGCTAATAGTTGAAGCTAAATTAATAGATTAATTTGTTATTTTAAAGTTAACATTTAAATAATAAAGTACATTACATTAGATGCGAGATTATTTTATTCTGCATTTGGTTGAATTTTTAAATGTGGGATTAGCAATCCCGAGATTAATTAATTATTATAATTGGATATTATTCGATCCTACATTGAGAGTGAGATAATAATCCCGAGATTAATTAATCTCCGGATAAATACTAAAGACAAAGATGCCTTTCTCCAAGGCTCTTTCCCAAAAGTCTTTTAAACAATCCAATGTTAAAATTGGGAATAAAAGTTTATCTCAATGGCATCATGGCTAGTCTGTTGAATAATATTTTGTTTTCGTTTTAATTTAACATTCACGGAGATGCTAAGCCTGGGGAATGGAAGAGAACGCAACACGCGATGAATATCGAAGTGAATGATTAGTGAACAATGAAGGAATAGTTAAAAGGGAGTGAGAGCAAAACGTGCATGCACAACACAAAACAGAGTAAAATAAGTGAAGGGAGAACAGACGTGCCCTTGCATTTAGCAGCTGGATATGCAACAAGAAAGGCAATTAAAATTTCTTATGCTGCTCTATTTTAATACATCTGAGTGTCAATTTGCACCATGCAGATATTGTAAACAACTCCCACTTGGTGCCACAAAATAGAATCCCACTATTCAACAAAATCAGGTATAAAATGCTGCCAAATTAAGATATCAGAAATAGCAATAACTTGAAATATTGAAGTTAAAAAGAGTAATGTTCATCATATTAAATAACATATCCACCAAATTTGCCTATAAAATATTGAAAAATTAAATAGTAGAATAAAGAAGTCATAGCTAATGTGCACGTTTGTGTAACGATCCGATAGGTCGTTTTGAGATCTAGTATTTCGTTCGGTGGTTTGAGACTTTGAATAACTTCATATGATATATTATGACTTGCATGTATGCTTGGTTTTAGTTTTCGAGTGGTTTGGCATTGATTTGGAAGAATGACTCTCGATTTGGAAGGTTTAAGTCGGAAGAGTTGACCAAGGTTTGATTTTTGGGTAAACAGACTCGGAATCGAGTTTTTATGATTGTGATAGGTTCGAATGATGATTTTGGACTTATACGTATGTTCGGATTCGGTTTTGGAGGTTCCTAGAATGATACGACACTATTTGTCGAAAGTTGGCAATTTGAAAAACTTAAGAGTTCATAAGTTTGACCCAGAGTTGACTTTAGTGTTATTGGATACCAATTGGTGTTCCGAGACTTTGGATAGGTCTATATGGATGAATTGAACTTGTGTGCAAAATTTGGAAGTAATCCGAAGTGTTTAAGTGTGATTTGTACACACTTTTGAAAGAATGGAGATTTAACAACTTAAGAGTAATTATATTCGGTTTGAGCCTCGATTCTTTGTTGTGATATTTTCGTGGGTGTTTTGAGACTTAGGATAAGTTTAAATAATGTATTTGTACTTGTTGGTATGATTGAATGGGGTCTTGAGGGGCTCGGTCTATTTTGGATCATTGGTGGAGAAACTAGTTAAGGATTTGGAGTTTGACCAGGGTCAATATCGGGTTAAGATGACCACTTTTCGGTATTTTGAGTGCGTAATCAGGTTCGTAGCGTATTTTATGAATGAAATACATATATGATTTGTGTCCGGGAGGTTCCAAATGAGTTTTGGGTGCTAAAACGAAGATTATTTTGTTGCTGATTTTCTAGTGTAAAATAATTACAAAAATGTCATTTTAGTCTCTTAAATTTTCAAACTTCCTTTAAAACTTCAAAACATCATATCTCCCTCATTTTAAGGCCAATTTGGATGATTCAAGAGGCTATCTTGGGTGTAATCTCACGAGGATTATGTTGGGCTTATCAAATATGAATTTAAGGGTATATAGAATCTGATTCAAGCTATAACAACTGCTATATTATTTTTTATTTATTTCAAAATTTAGTCACTTTTTCTCTCATGGTTTTGGAGCTCGGATTTGGGCGATTTAGGAGAGGATTTTCACCACATGGATTGGGGTAAGTATTTTATACTCGATTTTGATTATATTTCATGAATCTATATTCGATTTTTGCATTTGGATTATGAGTTGTAAAACGAAATTGGGTTTTTTTGGTTTGTCTAATCTTTCCTAAAGTGAATTTTTGAGTTTTGAACATCGATTCGGAGTTGAAATTGAGTGAAATTAGTATAGTTGGACTAGTAATTGAATGGATTATCGGATTTTGTTAATTTTGTCGGGTTCTGAGGTGTTGGCCCGGGGTTGACATTTTAGTTTTCTTTAAAGATCGAAGCTTTATTATCTATAATATTTTTCCTATGGTTTTTATTTATGATGTGAAGTTATTTTGGCTAGATTTGAACCGTCCAGAGGTTGTTTCACACGAGAAAGTATTTTTAGAGTATCGATTTAGCTTCTTTGAATCAAGAGTGGGTTGCTCTAGTGGTGAGCACCCTCCACTTCCAACCAAGAGGTTGTGAGTTCGAGTCACCCCAAGAGCAAGGTGGGGAGTTCTTGGAGGGAGGGAGCAGAGGGTCTATCGAAAACAGCCTCGCTACCTCAGGGTAGGGGTAAGGTCTGCATATACCCTACCCTCCCCAGACCCCACTAGTGAGATTATACTGGGTTGTTATTGTTGTTGTTGTTGATTTAGCTTCTTTGAGGTAAGTATCTTGTCTAACTTTGTGGGGGGAGGAACTACCCCTTAGGATTCGAGTTGATTGTGCTATTTGTGTTATATGAAAATCGTGTACGTAAGGTGATGAGTACCTATATGTGGTATTTGACTGATTTAGGTTATCTAGAATCTTTCCATGCCTTCAATTGAATTGTCATGACGTGTTATATCTCTCGTTGTTAATCTACTCTTACATGCTGTATTTGATGTTGTTAGCACTTATTGTACCTCTTACTTGTTATTTTGCCCTTATATGCTTGAGTTGACGTAATTGTCACGACCCAAAATCCATTAAAGGTTGTGATGGCGCCGGACACCGCTGTCAGGCAAGCCAAAAAAAATAAATACTTAATTTGGTTCTCATTTTAATATTTTTTAAATCATATTTCCTTCAATTAAATAGTAAAAGCTGGAATTTACAGAGTAAATAATAATATTTTTAACAATTTTAATACAGGACAACCCAAAACGCGGTGTCACAGGTGAATGAACCTCAACTAAGAATGTAAAATAAAATACAATATCTGTCTGGAATACAAATTCGGACTGGAGAAATATAAATACTCTGAAGGAGACTCTGCTGGTTGCGGACTCGTAACGTGGAATGCAGCTCACCTAAGTCCCCGCAATAACCGCGCCTCTGCTCCCACAAGGCCACTAGACATATATGCACCTGCACAAAATTTGTGCAGCAAGTGTAGTATGAGTACGTAAATCAACGTGTACCCAGTAAGTATCCCGCCTAAACTCGAAGAAGTAGTGACGAGGGGTCGACTTCAACACTTATTATGGGTTATAAATAAAATATTAATGATAAAATTAAGCATGAATTACGTAGAACGGATGTAAGCTCAATATCATGAAATAAGTAAACAATTCTTTTGTTCATAAGAAATTTTAAAATTTATTTTCGTCATTTAATATTTTTGTACCTCGGGGCAATAAAAGCAATATCAATTATTATCAATTTCAAAAAACTATATCATGCGCAAATCATGTTGAGGTCGTACGGCCCGATCCAACATAATATTTAAACTGTGCACTGTCGAGGGTCGAACGGCACGAACCATAGATGCTTCTATCTGCTACCGAGGCGTTTGGCCCGCTCCACAAAAGAGAAAAATACATTAAACAACCAATGCAAGATTTATTAAGGGGCAAATGTTCCAAGAATTACAAATTTCTATTTAACGGTCAAGTAAATGAAGTTTAACCTTTTTATGATTCCTCTATCAAGTTTCTAAATGTTTTGAACGATTAAATTAACAAGTAGGGCACAGACATCGCAAGTACAATATGATATGGGTCCTAGACTACCCGGATATAAGCATAATAGTAGCTACGCACGGACTCTAGTCACCTTGTGTGTACGTAGCCCCCACAAATAGAAACACATAATGATTTGACTCACCTATGGGGTTCATTCCCTCTTACAAGGTTAGAAAGGAGATTTACCTCGCTCCGAAATTTTACAACCGGCTCCCAAGCCCTTCTAATAACTCAAACTGATGCCCAATGCTTCAAAACTAGTCAATAAATGTGCAAACCCATAAATATATACTCTAATACTCATTATAATTCAATTTAAAATAACTTCCAACTTCATTCGAAAAGTCGATAAAATCACCCTCGGGCCCACGTGTCCGGATTTCGAAAACTTTCGAAGATAAACATTACCCATAGAATCACGTACCCAGATATATAATTTGTTTCAAATTCCATGCCCAATTTCGTGGTCAAAATCCAAAAATATAAATTTCTAGGTTTTCCTTCAAAATCTCAAATTTCCACATATTTTCATGTATAAATCCATATATAACCTATGTATTTAACTCACAATGTGCGGGAATTACTTACCTCATAATAGATGATGAAATCTCCTCTTCAAATGCTCCACAAATCGCCCAACCAAAATGAAATATGGAGGAAAATGGACAAATCCCGTCTTTAAAACTTCACTGTCCAGGTCCGCCCTTCTTCGAGATAGCGAAGTCCAAAGAAACACTGCCTCCAAATTTTTTCTTCGCATTCACATCATCCTGGTCGCATTCGCAAAGGCCAGCTGCCCAGACCCCTCACGTTCGCATTCACGTTCCCTTCTACGCGTTCGCATAGGCCAAATGGCCTTAGGCCCATCTCCCCCTTTGCATCGCCTTGGCCGCGTTCGCGAAGGCTTGCCCATCTACTTCCTCATGTTCACGTTCGCGTCCACTGCCTCACATTCACGAAGGCCAAATCCTATCAGCCTCAAAGTTCCTCTTCGTGAATGCGGGACTCCCTTCGCGTTCGCGAAGAAGGAAACCAGATACCAGCAACAGTAGCAACAAATCATTTTGTTTTGGTTTGAAACCACCCCGAAACACACCCGAGGCCCCCGGGGCCCCGTCCAATCACCCAAACCAGTCCCATAACATAAAAAAAACTTGCTCGAGGTCTCAAATCATACCAAACAATATCAAAATCATGAATCGCACCCCAATTTGAGTTTAATAAACTTTAGAACTTCAAACTTCTACATTTGATGCCGAAACCTACTAAATCACGTCCGATTGACCTCAAACTTTGCACACAAGTCACATTCGACATTATGAACCTACTCCAACTCCAGGAATTAGATTCCGACCCCGATATCAAAAATTCCACTCCCAGTCAAACTTCTCAAAAATCTTCAAACTTCTAACTTTCGCCAAATGACCTACGGACCTCCAAATCCACATCTGGATGCGCTCACAATACCAGAATCACCTTACGGAGCTATTCCCAAACTTAGAATCCCAAACGGACATCGATAACATTGAAATAAACTTCAACCCAAATTTATGAAATTCTTCCAAAATGTCAACTTCTACAATAGGCGCCGAAACGCTCCCGGGTCATCCAAAATCCGATCCGGATATACGCCCAAGTCTAAAATCATCATACAAACCTGTTGGAACCTTTAAATCCCAATTTTGAGGTAGTTTACTTAAAAATCATACTTTAGTCAATTCTTCCAACTTAAGGCTTCCGAAATGAGAATTTTCTTTCTAAACCAACTCCGGATTTTCCAAAATTCAATTTGACCACACGTACAAGTCATAATACCTGAAGCGAAACTGCTTAGGGCCTCAAACCGTTGAACGATGCGCTAAAGCTCAGAACGACTGGTCGGGTCGTTAAAGTTATTGCCTTCCTTATTGTCTTGTTACATCTTAATTGTTAAGTCTCTTCCTTGACTCCGTGCCTATTTACTACTTGTCTTTCCTGCACACCTTAGTTGTCACGTGCTTTACTTGTCCTGTTGTTTTTGTAATATTTGTTGCATTGCTTTGATTATTACGTGGTTCCTTTATTGTCGTGTACTCATACCCGTTGATTGTAAAAATTCTTGTAAATTGAGTTATTGGATTGTTGTTGTTAATTTAAATTGCTTGTGGCTCGGGTTGCACGCCACAACGGGTGAAATAAAGGAGGATTGTGATATTGAAATACGGTGGGATCGGGTTGCTTGCCACAACGGGTGAAATAAGGGAGAATTGTGATATTTAAATACGATGGGATTGGGTTGTGCGCCGCAACGGTTTGTATATGTGATACTTGATATTATTTATTGATACTATGGTGGAATAAGGGAGGATTATGATATTGATAAATGATGATAAGGTGGGATCATATTGTGCGCCGCAACGAATTGTATGTGTTATACTTGATGTTGTTGCTATGTCTTGTGTGAGTCATGCATCCTACGTGAACTGTTGTATTAATTTAAGGTGTCAATTTATGCTCTGTGGTTACTTGGTGAATTGATTTTCAAGATGAATTTACTACGCATAGTCATTATCTCATACCCTGCTGAGTGTTTGGTAATATAACGGTTTTAAATTAAGGAATTATTAACATGCTTATTGTATGTGACTCTTAAGTTAAAACTCATCATTTCATTCGGTACTTTACTATTCTTAATAGTCGTCATATTTCACTTTAATTGATTTCTCAACTTAATCTCCTTACCCTATCTGATGTTTTTACCTCAATTAGAAAAAATGTTATTATGTTTTGATTTAACAAATTCTATATTTAATTCAGTATCTTATCTGATGCTTTATTTTATTTGGAAAATATTATTTTCTTCACCCAAATGATTTCTAAAATAAACTTATTTTCTCATTTGATTTCCTACTTTATTCAAGGTTATTATTATGCCTTAGCATATATAAATAAATCTCTTGAATATTTTAAATAGCATTTGACGCGGATACAATGTATATGGTGGCACGTAGGTTTTGCTGTGGGAAAGTAATTTGCTTTACAAGAGTCAAGGGTTCTCCCTAAGTACTTCAACAAAAGACTAGCTGAGAAAATAATGAAGAAGGCTTCAACCTAAGCTGGGTGACCTAAGGAGGAAATGGTCTTATAACAACAGTCTCACAACAACATTGTATGCACTCAACAAGAAAATGGCACCTATTGTGGCTAATGAACGGGGAGTAAAATCAGAAGTGATATTCAAGATCATATGAGTTGTATGGAATTCCAATATGCATGGGCACCAAGATAAGCTAAGTATGCACGCAAAAAGGGGGCAGAAAGACCAGAAAAAGTAATTGCTTACGTTTGAAGAAAGCTGAGATGGAACAAAAAGAATTATTCGATTCATGATCAAGAGTTAGTTACGTTATGAACGCACTTAAAAGTTTGGAGTTTTATACATGCAACATATATAGCCGTAGAAATTTCCGGTATAAGTTAAAAGAAAGAATTGAGCTCAGGTCATAGACAAAGGATTGAATTGTTAGAAGATTGTATCATGGATATTCCATAGCATCCATGAAGGGATAAAGTAATAACTAATACCATGAGCCGCAGATCGGAAGATAGCTTAAACCTACATAAAGGCTGATCAGAAGGAGGAGGCAACTAAAGAGTTACATCAACGAAGTAAACCAGGAGTCTGAAAATTGGACCCAGAAAATTATAGAAATCGTGGTTGAGAATATTGCAGAATCACTCTTAATATCATAGGTACAAGACAGATAGTACAACAACCATATTCTATAACGGCTCTACGATAAAGCCAGTTAGAAGAGTACCAGCCTCATCAGAAGTCAGTATGAAGCTTCCACTGGATTGTATAGGCACCAGAGGTGCAAGTGTTATAATAGAGCTTCAAGTTATGGATGTGAATTATACCTATGTGGAAGGGAAGTCATGAAAGAGATAAAAGATACGATGCGAGCTTTTAAGGTAAGTAAGGTAAAGGTGAACAACGTACATCTCCTCCTCAGATGTTGCTGCCCTAGCCACGGGCTGAACCGGAGCAACAGGCTGTACCGGTATAACGTCTGGGACATACTCAACCTGGACCTGCTGCTCTGGGGTACAGGTCATGGGAGTCTGTGCTCCTCCCCCAACCTGAGATGTGGCTGGTGCAACTGGGATCAACCCTGCCTGAGCTAAGGTACTGAACATGCTCAGGAACTGTACGAGAGTCTCCTGAAGTGCTGGGGTGGCAATAGGTGCTTCGGGTGCCTGTCCCCCGATTGGAGCTACTGGTGGCTCCTCTATCACAGCTCGGGGGGAGGGAGGGTGCTCTGGCTGCACCACGTTCCCGTCCTTGACCTCTGCCCCAGCCTCGGCCTCTCGTGGTTCTAGCTGGCGGTACGGGTGTCTGATCCAGCAGTGCGTATCCTCACTATCTGTGAGAGAATAAAAAGTCAAAGATTTAGTTTTCGAAATCAACTGATTTGCACGATAAGGAATCAAAGAAATGAAGTTTTCCTAACAGTTCTGTAGCCTCTCGAAGATAAGTACAGACGTCTTTGTACCGATCCGCAAGACTCTACTAAACCTACTTATGACTCGTAACACCTATGAACCTAGAGCTCTGATACCAACTTGTCACGACCCTAATATCCCTATGTAGGATGTCGTGATGACACCTAGTCTCTACGATTAGGTAAGCCTAATATTTGATAGCAATTAAACATATGCAAATAACAAAATACTCAAACCCAATTTGATAAAGTCATTTAACTACTAAAATTCACGTTGGGCGCTATCACGACCGACAGAAGAAATTGTGTCGTGACATTTATATTGGTTTCTTTCCTACAATCTCTTGACCACAAGTGGAACCGAATCGGAGGATGGAGTCTTGGAATTTCTTTAATGTCTAACTTGAAGTAGTTTTACTCCTCCATGTGCTTTGGCGAATAGAATTGGGCGTTTCATCATTTCCATCATAACTCACACAATTATTGTCAATGAAATTTCTGTTCCGATATAAAACATGTCCTGCATTTATTGCCAAGTTACAATATTAATAAGCCATACTGCACGTGCTTTTGAAATATTCAAAGGGCTTATTAATTTAGAGAAAACTTGTGCCAAACTTTTTGCTCTACCTCATAAGTATCTTTTGAATTTTCAATGCCTAAATTTTGTCTTTCTAAAATAAATCTAGAAATGCTTTTTTTATTTGGTAATAAATCTAGAAATGCTTAGTTGTGGTGGTTGACCGCGAATTGTTTATTACATTTTCGAAAACATTTTAGCTATGGCAATAGATATAAACCTTTTTCCTTCCTGTCATGTGTAAAGCTCTTAAAACCGAAATCAGTAGCCCTATTCGAGAACTAACTACTGCAGGGGAGGAGTATTAATTGTCAATGGTCATTTTAGTTTGATGTTGAATTTTGAATATTGCATGCTTGGTTTGAATGATTTTGAAGTTTGGTTCGATTCTTTTCTTTTGATGTTTATTTGGATAATTTTGAAGTTTGGTACGATTCTTTGATGTTTGATGGGATAAATTTGAAGATTGGTTGGATTCCTTAAATGTTTGATTTGATAATTTCAAGTTTGGATTATTTGATGTTCGGTTGTTATTGAATTAGTATAATACTCTATTTGTTGTTGAAATTTTTAATAGAAACAGATATTAAATTCTTTTATTTGGCTGGTGGTGTAGCTAAAAATAAGCATTTTCTGTAAACATTATACCAGTAATATACCAAGGGATAAGACGACGGATACCCTCCGAAAATTGAGTATTTGTCGATCCAAATTTTGCGCATAACCGAGAGAAGTCTCTCCGTACATAGAAAAATTTAATTTTAAAATATTAAAAAATTCCGAAAAAGTCTATCAGATTTTTGAATTATTATTTTTAATGCATTTACTTAACCGACAAATAATTATCAGTAATTATATTATTAATATTATATATTCTTTTATATACTAAGAGACGTCTGTCGGTTTATTCAATTTTCATATTAGATTCTATCAAGTATTTGACTAGTGTCAGTGTTGTATGGGTCAAAATCTATCTCTAGAATATTTGAGCGAGGATGGCATTAGGAAACATTCTCTGGCTGCCACATGTCGAAGTGGTTTAAGGAACAATGAAGGCTGTAGACGAAGAATCAACAAGGACTGAGGTTGAGGAGTCATCAAGGATCGGGGCCGAGGTCGAATACCCTAAAAAGAGTTATAATGGCTAGCTTCAAGATAGGATATTAAAGAAAATGTTCTAGTGGATATTCTCTTTACTTGTACTATTAGGGTTCCTAGGAACATATTCCCTATAAATAGAAAGAGACACAATGATAGGGGATATGAAATATTCACTTGTAAATACACTTTATTGAGAGAATCTGGTCTTACTACATGCATACAAAAATAATATTTTTACTAAGATTCTTATCCCCATTTTTTCATTGGATCCGAGAATAACTTGAATATTCAAAAGCTGATATATCATTTATCAACAATAATAACATACCCAGTATATTCCAAACAGGCGGGGTATGGGGAGGGTAGTCTGTACGCAAACCTTATCCCTACCTAACGAGGTAGAGAGGTTGTTTCCAATAGACCCTCGGCTCGGAAAGGGTGAGAAGAAGAAGAAGAAGGAGGAGGAGGAGGAGGAGGAGGAGGAGAAGAGCAAGACATGAAGAGAGAAGAAAAAGAGGGAGATAAAGGATAAGTAGTACCAAATAATAACAACAGGGAATACAATACCTGAGGCAAACTAAACCACATAACTCAATAAAGATCTAAGAATATGAAGGGACATGCGTGTTACTAAGACTAACGGTGATCAACTAAGAAACTCTCAACTACCTACTAACCTTCTACCGTAATCCTAGACATCCACATTGTCACGACCCAAAATCCCACCACAGGCGTCGTGATGGCACTTAGTCTCTTAAGACTAGATAAGCCGATTATAACAACAATTCAAGCCATTTTTTTTGTTTAAATAGATAATCGAATACACATGTCAAAACCAACAGTGGAAATATTCAAACAACCTCCCAAGACTGGTAATACTGAGTCAAGAATCTAACTGAATACATGGAATGATCTCGAGGACCGAATGTACAATACTGTTCGAATAAGAAATTAACACCACAATAAAAATAGAAAGACTCCAAGTGACTGCGACGACCAAGCAACTCTACCTTGAATACTTGCGATCAGATTTTAACTCTATCCGAGTCCGATATCTCCAATACCTGGCTTGCATAAAACAAATATGTAGAAGTATAATATGAGTACACCACAGTCGGTACCCAGTAAGTATCAAGACTAACCTCAGTGGAGTAATGAAGAGGTACAGTCAAGACACTCACTAGTCTAATAATTTGTGCAATATAGTATACAAAATATAATAGGAAACAAATAACAATGATGGCAACACTAATCAACCAGTGATATACACAGCAGGACAACAAGAACACCATTAATATTGCTCAATAAATAATGAATACAAGTACAACCAATTAATCAAGTCCTTCAAATATAAATCTTTCGCCTATATGCTTTTCAAATAATACTTTCCAATAAATATATTTCGAATATACTCCCTTCAAATAAATATCTTTCAAGTATAACTCTTTCAAATATAATTCCTTCAAATAAATATCTTCAAATATAATTCTTTCAAATAAAAGTCTTTCAAATATAATTCCTTAAAATAAATATCTTCAAATATAATTCTTTCAAATAAAAGTCACCATGTGACACCTCATTTAACTTTCCTTGTGTGATAAATATATTCAATATATCACATCAAACGGCACGTCAATACCTTCGTGCACTTATCTCATTCTTACCCAATGTATATATGTAGATCAAATCAATTGGCACGGCAACACCCTTCGTGCATTTGTCTCTTTCTCACTGTGCATACATATAACAATACCAACCATATGAGAGAAATGCCAATAACAATAAAAGAAATAAAGTGGGAGGCACTCATTAACCAACAACGACTACAAGTCCTATAGAAAATATAGGTGTACAATAACACCTCAAGATAAAGGCCTGAATGAATACACAACAAAAGATATCACAATATAATATATGTCTTTTATCCTCGACCTGCATGGAAACACCCTTCGTGCCATGAACATATGATAATATAAAAATAATAGCACGGTATCACCCTTCATGATTTTACTCTCATCCTCACGTGATAATATAATTGAAATGGCATGACATCACCCTTCGTGCTTTGCACTCTCAAATGGCACGGCATCACCCTTCGTACTTTACACGCTTCCTTACCAAGCATATATGCATATCATTAACAAGCAAGGTAGGAAGCTTAAATAATATCAAGGAGAATGTTTAAACCACAACACAATACAACAATTCATATCACAATTTGCCACTGACCACAACCAAATTCCAAATATGTAGCAGAATCAATAAATTTCTCAACAAATAGCCCAAGGCTCCACACAACATATATAAGATCTCAAAAACAACCACAAGGATGAGAAAATAACTCATCACAGGACAACGCCTTCTTTAATCCAACTTTTTGATAAATATATAAACGCCTCAATTTAAACTTATTTAATTAATTATTTGCTGATGAAAAATCCATAATGTGATTATTTCCAAGAAATATCAAATCAACAACACACGGAATTCACATAAAACTCCAAGCGACAATAACACCAAATTATCATATAAATACAAATTTGACAAACGAGGAATGAGGCATGGCAAATCAAGGATTTACTAAGTTCCAACGATTTTCCAATTTAATACATAAGGGCGTCTATGAATTTCAACCAATATAATTTGTACATTTAAACCAAGTACGTACTCGTCACCTCGCGTACATGGTTTTCAATTATACAATTTTCACATAAGACTCAATGCCTAACGGGTAATTCCCCCACTCAAGTTTAGACAAGATACTTACCTTTTTGAAGTTAGGCCGATATTCCAAAATAGCTTTCTCACGTGAATTGGCCTCCGGACAGCTCCAATCTTTCTTGAGCCTTCCTTACATTACTACGAGGTTCCAAAAATCCTAAAAACTTCAATCTATTTAGAAACATAACAAAATTTAACCATAATTAGGAAGATTTTCATGGTTTCAGCTCATTTGAGCATTTAATCAAACACTAGGTGTGCAAATTTGGTTACAAGGTACTTCTACAAGATTTCCTTCACTCCACAATCCAATCCTTACTTATTTAAGCTCCACAATCTTCCCACAAACTTTATTGGTACAAGCATATATGCATAATACTCTTACACCCAAGAATCATACTCCCAATCACCCATCTTTTACCCCAAATTCGAAATTAAGGACTAGGGGTTTGAATCTTACCTCATAGATGAAGAACTTGTGAGATTTTCTTATTGGATTTTATAGCTTGGACAAGATCTTGATGAACAAAATACTTCATCTACTTCCTCTCTCTAGAACACTCTCACTTCTCTCTAAACAACCTTAGATAATTGCACCAAAATAAGCCCCAAAGCCTATTTATCAAAATGGGGTCGGGTTATGAAAATAGAAAATTTAACCCTCTGGAATCAGGTCTGCGGTCGCATAATGGACCACAAAATGGGTATGCGGGCCGAACAATTGATTGCAAAATCGGTGCTCAGAAATGGGCTGTTCTGGTCCATTCTGCAACCAGTTTTGTGGTCGCAGAAGCAGTTTCGCAATCGCATAACGATTCTGCGATCGCAGAATTGGTCGCAGGATCGCATTTTTCTAGCCTGTGGTTATTTGGTCATAACATCTTGTAGGAATGTCCAAATAATGAACGGTTTGAAGCGTTAGAAACTAGACTCCCAGATTCATTGGATAGGTAATATACCATATAACATTTCGTATCATGAGAGTTATGCTCATTGGAAGTTAGGTCTTGTGCGAACTCACTTAAACTTTTAGTCTATTATGAAATTTCCAACTTGACTTAGACTTAGGGCTCTCTGTCACGACCCAAAATCTGACCTGTCGTGAAAGCACATATCTCAATAATAGGCAAGACGATAATATGAATAACCACTGATTTCCTTTAAGTTTAAAAATATAATAATTAAATTCAATCCACAAATCTCGCAAATACCGATACAAACACTCCCCGAAATCTCGTGTCACTGAGTACATAAGCATCTAATATGAATACAAGTCTGGAAAATACGATCTATAATAGTCTAATATCAAAAACAGTAAATAAGGAAACATGGAAGGAGAGACAAGGTCTGCGAAACACAGCAGCTATCTCTGAATCTCCGGAAAAATCAACTGTGCGAGAGAATCAACACCCGCTATGTCCAGAAGCACCTGGATCTGCACACGAAGTGCAGGGTGTAGTATGAGTACAACCAACTCAGCAAGTAACAATAATAAATAAGGAATTGAAGATAGTGACGAGCTACACAGTTATAGTTCATTTTCAGTAATTCTAACAGATAATAGACATGCTTTCAAATCCAGCAGTTTAAGTCAAATTAATTTATACATTTCAAATTCATGTAATCCGGATATAAAATCCTTCAGAGAATTTCACAACAATGACAAATGGCAACTAAGTGCAATAACAAATGAAAAACAAGTATAGCCTCTCAGAGCAACAGTCACTCCAATCGTCACAACAACTCAATCACTTGGCTCTCAGCCGTCAGCACTCACACTCAATGGGTGTCCGCGCTCACTGGGGGTGTACAAACTCCGGATGGGCTCCTACAGCCCAAGCGCTATAATCTGCATGGACAACTCATGTGTTGTCCGGACAACTCACGTGCTATAGTATAAATATCAAGATCCGCACGGACAACTCCCGTGCTATAGTATCAATAACTGGATCCTCACGAACAACTCACGTGCTACACGGACAACTTACGTGCTATAGTTTAATATAATAATCCGCACGTACAACCAAACAACAATAATATGATGCATCAATAATGAACAATAGAGACTGAGATAAAATAAACAAGTAAACTGCGATTGAGTACAAAATAACGGTTTAGCAGATAATTCAACATGTACGCAACTTCTGTGGTCTTTACAGCACCAACACATAGCCTAAGCATGATTCACTATCAAATTTCTATAGAACAGAAAGGGCACATGGCTAACAACAAGCTTATTCACTTTCCAGTTTAGCGGAATGGACCAAGTCCCAATTCCCACGGTGCACGCCCATACGCCCGTCACCTACCATGTGCGTCAGCTCCAAAATACTCGCATAATACAATAATACAGGATTTCATACTCTCAAGACCAGATTTAAAACTGTTACTTACCTAAAACCGTAAAATTCTTATTCCGCTAAG
This sequence comes from Nicotiana otophora, assembly GCA_000715115.1. Taxonomy (NCBI): domain Eukaryota; kingdom Viridiplantae; phylum Streptophyta; class Magnoliopsida; order Solanales; family Solanaceae; genus Nicotiana; species Nicotiana otophora. The sequence continues at coordinate 172,100 of AWOL01S0008609.1, forward strand.
CCTTTGCCTCGTGAATTGGCCTCAAAACGCCTCGAATCTAGCCACAAATAATTTATTTCAGTCAATAAAATTTATTGGAATTAATTCCATAAGAAAATGTAATTTTTCCATAAGAATCCAAAATTTAACTCAAAGCTCTCTTGTGGGACCCACATCCCGGACCCCGACAAAAGTTACACAATCCGACAACCCATTCAATTACGAGTTCAACCATACTAATTTCACTCAAATCCGACTCTGAATCGGTATTCAAATCCCAAAAATTCGTTTTATGAAATTTCTACAATTGTTCCCAAATTTCCATCTCAAAATACTAATTACATGAAGAAAACAACGATATATTCATGTATGTTAACCAAATCTGAGTTAGAATCACTTACCCCGATGAATTTCTTGAAAAACCCACGAATAATCGTCTCAAACCGAGCTTCCAAGGTCCAAAAATGAAATAATAACCTAAGCCTCGGTTATATAGTACATTCTCTGAACTCACCATGTGCGGTCCGCACAATTCCAAGTGCGGACGCACATCCTAGCTCCTGCGGTAGCACAAAAATGGTGCGGCCACGCCTTTTGGTGACTTCACTGCCATGACTTACTATTTTGGCCATAACTTACTTTACAGATGTCCAAATGATGACTTGTTTACTTCCTTGGAAATTAGACACGAAGGTCTACAACTTTCATTTTTAAATCATCTTAAAATTCCTTGTAGATCAAAAGATATAAGCTTCTGAAGTCGGACCGGCGAATCTGCAGAACTCCTTGGAGTGCGGCCGCAGACAGAATTATGCGGTCCGCACTCCACCTCTGAGGTCCGCACTTTTCTGCTGCGATCCGCACTCTTTTGTGCGGTCCGCAACTCTCCTTTGCCTCAGCACCCCAAAATGTGCGGTCCGCACCCCCGAAAGTGCCAGAACAATATCAGAGTGCCGAAATGCCCGAACTCGCTCAAAACTCACCCCGAAACACACCCGAGGCTCCCGGGACCTCAACCAAATGGTACCATCAAGTCCTAAAACACCATATAAACTTAGTCGAGCCCTCAAATTACATTAAACAGCGCTAAAACCGCGAAACATACCCCAATTCCAGCCTAATGAACTTTGAAATTTCAAGTTTCCACAAACGATGCCGGAACATATCAAATCACGTCCGATTAACATCACATTTTGCACACAAGTCATAAATGACATAACGAAGCTATTCCAATTTCTAGAATTGGATTCTTACCTTGATATCAAAAAGTCAACCCCCGGTCAAACTTTTCAAAAATTTCTAGAATTGGATTCTGACCTTGATATCAAAAAGTCAACCCCCCGGTCAAACTTTCCAAAAATTCAACTTTCGGCATTTCAAACCTAATACCACTACGGACCTCCAAATAATTTTTCGGACACGCTCCTAAGTCCAAAATCACCATACGGAGCTATTGGAATCACCAGAATTAAATTTTGAGAACGTTTACACATAAGTCAATATCCGGTCAACTATTTCAACTTAAGCTTCTGTTATGAAAATTCATTCTTCCAAGTTAACTCTGAAATACCTTAAAATCAAAACCGATAATTCACACAAGTCATAATACCTCGTAGGAAGTTATTCAAAACTTCAAATAGTTAAAAGGAGCGTAAATGCTCAAAACGACCGGTCGGGTCGTTACAATCTCCCCCACTTAAACATACGTTCATCCTCGAATGTGTCAAGAGTTGTTCTTAACCTTCAAATCTCTATTCCACCTTACCACGCACATACACGGGGGTGATCCCACATCACCCTATTCTATATAGGCCTGACCACACAACCTAACTGAAAATCATTAATTTAACCTTAGCCCAAAAACCTTGGAGCCAAATTTCTAACATCCAGAATTCTTTTCAAGACCCGAATCTCACATCTACACATTGTATAAGCCTGAACAAGCTGTATCCAGCCATAACCATAATCCCAAATATAATCGCATAATATACTACACAACTCGCATACTCGTAACACCTTTTCTGATCACAGTAATTACTCAAAACCAACCAAGTACTAGTATAAAACCTCATATCAAGCCAAACCTCATTCCAAAAACCTTCGTATACTGCTGATAATAAAAGAAACATGCAGAAATCTCATGAGCCCTTATCAGAGCAATAAGTCATAGAGCTCTCTCGCCCCAACCAGAACCATAATCACTTTCTAAGGCGACTTTCAATATTATCCTCCCGAATATACCGTAATCAAACCTGATAGTACCCATTCTAGATCCAATGACCTTATATTATTAAACACAACTATCACATAGACACGCCACATCAATATAACTCAAGCCACAACTGCGCAATCTGTGTACCCAAGTATGGGAGATGTCTCAAGGAAGAGAACCGTATTACAAGTTCAACAAGCACCAATACAACCGCAGTGTTACAACCAACTCCTAAAATTTCGTGAAGAGGATAGGCGCATATGCACAACTGTAAAGGAAGAAAATTAACAAATCAGATAAATTATCATAGAAATAGAATTCCCACACACGGCACGGACGACTCACGTGCCAATAATATGAATCACCTGGCATGGTCACAGGTGTTACAACCCATGTTTTCGTACGTACGAGTCATCATAAGTCAATTGATGTAAGCTCAG
>AWOL01S0008611.1:0-19804 GCA_000715115.1 Nicotiana otophora
TATTATCTTATTTTTGGTCCTACATTAGTTTGCTTATGATGCATTTTTACGTACGAAAATATAAGGTGTAACATTAATAGTTGACAAAATGTTACAAGTTAATATTTTCAAGTGGAAGCAAAATGAAACACAACATTTCTAATTTTCACATACATACATGATCCACAATGTGTCGACAGGGCCTCTAAACTATCATGAGTAGAATAAAGAAGCGCCGGTGACAAGGCCCCCACTATACCCAAAATAATCTACAAAAGATAACAATATAACATGAGGGCCGCAGTGTAGAGTGTGGCTCACTCCAATCAGCTGAATAGAGGGTGCACTCCTATCGAGAATTCGTACCGCCTGCTGAGGTACCACCTACATCCATTAAATATACAGTGTCCCCGACAAAAGAGAAGTTAGTACATATCAAATATTACTAGTATGTAAAGCTAAGTACCATCACATGAAATGGAATATCAACATAAGGAGAGAGCATATGGGAATGGACAGAGAAAGGAATAGAAATAAATATGACATGTTAAAGCATAAGGAAAAAGTGTAACATAAGTAAAACTTTCAAATAAACATTAACATTTTAGTTGGGAGATCATTAGTTACCGACACAAGAATATATAACTACCATGTGCGCGGCATGGCGTCCGATCTCGGCCCGATCGACTAAGTCATTTCAACACAATATCATGTGGATCGACACAACTTTTCTAGAAATACTTTCATCCCAATTAAGGATCATAATATTATCATAGTGTGAAGGGGACTTGTCCCCAACCGCTTTCCTATAACGGTACATGTAGTTATGGGCATAGGTCCTTGCAACCTATACCTTCTTTGCTACATAACAATACTCCCAAAAATATTTCTTTAGAGTATTTCATAAAATCTTTCTTTTCATTGTCCCTTTTGCACATTCATCATCTCATTTTTGGCAAAAGTGGCTATATATCATCTTCATTCTTTCATTTCATTCTCTTGCTATGAATTTTCGAAAGTCGTAGAAATATATTTAAAACATCGGGTAGCCATAGCAACAAATACTTGAGTACATGCAAGCTAAAATATTTGAAATAAATTTCAAAGAAGAGCCATAACGGTGGCAATGTAACATAAATCGAGTTCATAAGGTTTTGATAATTCAAATATTTAAGGCAGTTCAAAATAAAAGGAATAGGAACTTGAACAAACCATATTTAGAGTTTATGAGGAATTCATAAAATCCAATTCTATGAGAAGGGTTTATCCAAACATATCTTAATCAAACTTCCTTAGGGTCCTTACTATGTTTCACTACTTGTAATACTTCAATCTACATCACAAAAGTTCAATTGAACCAACATTAGTAAGAATTTTCATGTTTTAGATTATTTAGGTATTTTATCAAGCACCTAGAGTGCATAGCATTTTATCACCTGTAGTAATGGTGTTTTTGTTTATTCTTCACACCCTTTCCCTAACTACATTCGCTCCCACATCCATCCTTGTGTAGTTGGTGACCTCAAACAACACATGCATGGTCACCCAACTATTCCCAACCAACACCTCCATCATACAACCTTATTTTCCTATTCTCCACGAAATTCAATTTTAAGGTTGAGAGTTTATGACTTCAATCACCATCCCATAAGCTCCAACACTAAAAATCTACTTATAAACTCATTATTGAACATTGCATGTGAGCTTGGGATGAAATTTTACTTTGTTGGTAGAATAAAGAGAGAGAGAGAGAGATGTTAAAAGTTGTATCCTAGATGGTTCCTTAGAGGGATGATAATGTTCCATCTTTAGCTTCTTTGAGAAGCTAATTATACAAGACAAGAAAGGACCTTTTTATGACATGACTATTCTAAAATTTAAAATGTACTATTGAAAAGGCGTTTCAGGCATGACATAAAACTCGATGATGGCTGATGTCAAAGGGTTGGTGAGAATGTGCTCTAGCTGGCACCGGGGACAGAACCAAAGAAAAAAATCTGTTGGGCTTGGTGTCATTGCCCAATCGGTCATTGATGGCTTTGATCATTCCGAGATGGCACCGTTGTCTTAAGATACCGGTGATAACAACTTTGAAAGCCCAACCGGGGCCTCCAACCATGATATCACAGAGTGCCCAACTCCGATCGGGCCAAGACTTCCATGTGTCGCATTCTTGTTGGTCCACCTAGCAGGTCTGAACTTTCACTCCATACAATGAACTTCATTGCAAGGAATTGAGAAAGAGGGGGAAGAGGAAGGAAAATGGAACAAAGAAACAATAAATAACAAACAAAAGTATAAAACAATTCAAGTGGCTGCTTGCAGTCATGTCAATCGAACTAGAAGGAATGCATTTCGGACCATATACTTTAATTTACAAGTCTACTAATATACAAAGTTATGTACAATATATAAACTACAGAACACATAATTAATGGATTCCTTAATTTTGAAATTTGCATGTACTCTACATCAAATTTTAGGTATCCAAACATCTGGCAATATTGGCGACATGGATTATGAAGTTTTCAAAACTGCCGACCAATTTGTGGCTATGATTACGAAGCTTTCAAAACTGCCAACCAATTGTGGCTTTGGCATTAACCTGAATAAAGCAATAAAGTCACCTTCTCAAATTTGTCTATTTTCTATGAAGCTTCTCAAAATTGTCTACTGTAGGTTGTAGCCATCATAATCTTGCTATTTTCAGAGCAGCCACAGAACTCCCAAATGTACTTAACTTGTAACCAGAGTTTAAGTTTCATGCACAAAGTCAGTTGATAAGATATAGTATGTTTTACACAATTAGATTAAGTTGATCACATAAAATAAGAGGTAATTCTTAATAACAGATATGATATAATAACTTGGAAAATAAAGTAATAAAATGTTATAGCTTATGGGTGTGGTTGGTACGAAGCTTTTCAATTTTATCATGTTTGATTGGCTTAAATATTTTGGAAAATATTTTTCTAAGGAACTCATTTATCTTCAATTGGAAGAAAATATTTTCCCTCCTAAGAAAATATTTTCCCTACCAAGAGGAGGGAAAACATTTTCCTAAACTCTTTTCAACCTCCCCCGTCCTATTCTCCATGCCCACCCCCACCCACCCTCGCCCACATCCCATAGTGTTTGCCTAAATATATATATTTCAAGGTAATATTTTTTACTCACTAATCAAACACTAAAAATTATTTTTTGTTTTTTTTTCCACTCACCAACCAAACATAGGAAAAAAGGATAAAACCACTCATTTTGAAAAATATTTTCCTTCATACCAAACACACTATATAGCAAGTTAAATTACAAAATAGTGTAAAAATTCTTGACTCCTGGATAGTAACGAAAAATGGAATGTTATATTTTCAGGATTGAATTCGTAAATATGTTAATAGATTCTTGATCTATATCTTCCGCCCAAAGAGTCCTTTCCCTTCATAAGGCTGGACTGGTCCTTGGATGTGAAGCTAGCTTATTACTGATTGAGCATGATGACAAGCTTAGTCCATTCTCACTACTAGAAAATTGTCAAAAAACGTCTAGAAAAACCGACCGAAATCGGTCGGAATCGAACAAAAACCTACTGATTTCTAACTGACTTTAATTCGTCGAAAATATAATGGTCGCTAATACGAGGCAATCGCAGACGGTCGATATTTCCGACCGAAGTCGGTCGGTAATTTTCAACGTACTTTAACCAAATAATCTGACACAAACTAAATTTACCAACCTAATTCAGTCGGTATTCTTGAATTTTTTTTTAATTATTTTTAAATTAGCGACCGATATCAGTCAGAATCTTAATTATTATTTTTTACCATTTTTTATTCTGACCTAGATCGGTCGGAATCTTAATTATTTTATTTTTAAAAACAATTTTTCTTTTCCGACCGAAATCGGTTGGTATTATTAAAATATTTAAAATTTAAAATCAAAAATTTTGACCGAAGTCGGTCGGTAATTTTAAATTTCTGAAAATTTTATTTTAAAATTTCCGACCGACTTCGATCGGTTTTCTGGGTAAATGTTTGGTAGAATACAACTTCACCGCCTGACAACAACCAATCACTTATAATGGCAGCATTACATTGCTGACATTCAACCAACAACAACAACAATAACAATAACTATTACAACAATAACAATAATAATAATAACTATCAAAACTATATTAACAATATTTATAGAGTTTCAAAATATCCAACAACAAAACGTTTCATAAGTTAAAAGTTCAAACATCATTTAATGAGTGTTTTGTACTACATCATCTCCATATCCACTACTAGAAGCTTCATCGTCATCATAGTTCGAAGGATCACGACAAGAAGGATTAGCATATGGGGAAGACTCACGAAACTGGAGAATCGGGAAAGTACCACTAGCAAGAAGATTGGCCAGCTGACCTTGAAGGATATTAAATTGTCCGTCCCTCTTTTCTAGTTGAACTTGAAGAGTATCAAATTGCTTATCACTCTTTTCTTCTCTAGCCTTTGCCTCTTCAGGCTCTGCTGGCAGCTTTGCGATCTTCTTCTCCATAGCCGAGAGAGTCGACCTATTAAGTGCCTCGCCCTGGACGGAAGTCCCTATACCCTGCAATCCAGCCATGTAGCGCCGAAGTAATCTCTCTGGAAGGCCGTATGATATCCCCATTTTATGACCACCAACAACATCCAACCATATCTTCTGCGCTTCTTCGTCTGAAATAGAAGGTCGCTCGCCTTGCTCATTCGATGGCAAGCTCTGAGGGTACTCCTCCACAATAGTCTTGTAGCGACCCATTATTTAGAAGATAGAAAATTATTAACTATATAATATTATAAACATTAATTTCAAGTTATAGTAGTTATGAAACTTACATATGTAGTCTCCGTCCGGTCCTCGACCCATCTAGTTGGATCTATCGGTGCCTTCTTCTTCCGGATGTGAGTCTTCATGAAGAACTCATCATGAGTCATCTTCCTCCCATATTGTTTTCCTACAATAATAATATAACATGTTAACTAAATTAAAATATATAAATATAGTTCTATAAAAATAGATTTAAATATTTTAAGAAATTACTAGTAATCTCCTCGCAGTCCCCATGTTCCTTGCACCCACACAATGCAAAGAGCCACCCTTCTCAGATGTTCGGGCCTTCTTTCCCGGTTCACTCTTCTTCTCGAATTTCTCAGTGGCCCACTGCCTCAGTAGATCCTCTCATAAATGCGGTAGAACCTATGAAGGCTTCTTTCTCTTCTTCCGAGTAGAATAGAAGGAATCATATAGTTTCTTTCGACGTTTGAACTCAAAATTAGCAAGAATGACACTGCTATGCCAGTCCTCCCAGGCACACTTAGTCTGCAAATGAAGTGTGTAACATTAGATAAAAATATTGTTAATATAATTATTAAATAGATAAGAATTGTATTAAAACCTTAAATTGGTTAAAAATATGCTCCACGAGCTTCGGTGGAAATTCACTCCAAGCCCCATAGAGTGCATCATCCAATCGGTCAAGAGCTTCACTGTTTATCTTTGTAGTCTGATGACTAGGTATGAACCTGAAACATAGTAATTTCATTAAATAAACAAGACTAGCTATTATAATTCAGCAAAAACAAAGAAGTAATAAATAAATCTTACCCATTGCCCTTAGACCTGATGATCATCCTATAATAACGATCATACCGCACTTCCTCTGGATCATCATCCTCTGGGAAATCTGAAGCGTGTGTAGAAAGGGAGGCATCAGGCTCAGCGCTACTATCCAGAAGGAGAAGTCTAGAAATTCTAGGAGACGAACTCCGTGGAGAGAGAGACAGGGTCGCTGATGAAGATGGATGCGATCTAGACCCCTGCTGCGATCCAGACCACTACTGCGATCCAGATCCTTATTACGATCCGGGTGGATGTAATCTAGACGGATGCGATCCAGTTAGTGGTGAATCAAATGGAGCAGATGACTGGCATACAACCACATGGCCCTATGACTTCTGACTCGGTGTACCCATGTAACTATATGCAGGATTATGTGGAGGAAATAGGGTATAACTGATGGGAGGGCGAATGGTAGGTAGTCTGATGAGTAGATGGTTGTGGTGGAAAAGATGTGTGCCTAGAAGATTGTTGCTGGCCATTAGCAGCAGAGGGATGCAGTGTGGAGTGGAAGGAAGCGAGGGTGTAGCACTATCCTCATGAACAATATGCCTCTTATCCTTCCTAGACCTACCTTGTCCCCTACCGGTCATCAACATAAATTTAAGAAAATATTAGAATTAAGAATATAAATCTATATAAGTTGAGAGCGCTTGAAAAAACTAACATGCTAATCGTCTTCGAAATATTCTTCCTCTTCACTTATCTCATTTTCATCAGCTGATTCTTCGTCCTCATTTTCTATGATTGTTATTTCCTCCATATCAACTTTTCTAACATGCGAGGATGCTCCAAGTCATTTTCTAACCGATCATCCACCATTTAGTTAAAACTTGAGGTATCATTTTAGTTGTAAGGTCCCATTAAAATTTTCTAATGATTTAATATTTTAAAGTGCGACAACAATATTCGGGAATAACTTATTCGAGTATCAAAGGAGACCTATGAGATGGAACCACATTATTTGGACATCAAAAGTGTTTCAACGACGTCGCTTCTTCGAGTATAAGTGATATAATATTAAACAAATGAGATCCAAATTCAGTTTTGATTAAAGCATTAGATCCGTATTAAAATTACGGAGTCATAGCAAAATGAATCGTCGAATTCGGACATTGTATGAGAGAGTTATATCCATTCCCGTGTCAGAAAAAAATCATTTCCCGTCGCCAGCACCCAGGGTAGCGCGGGGAGCTGTCCCTGGCGCTGGGGTTTCTTTCAGCTACTGGAACTAGCACCACAAGCAGCCCGCGGCACCACCTGTGGTGTCGGAAACGCTATATACTCATTTCAGGGTTCATTTTACCCCATTTTGCTTATCCGAACTTTGGGGTTTTCCTCCACTCTCTCAAGACCTCCAATTCCCCCCATCTTCAAGGTGAGTAATCCCTACTAATTTTATTTTTCATTCCATCAATTCCACCCTAAGACTAACTCAATCCTCCATAAAATATATAGATCTTCAAGAAAGTTCTTCAAGAACTCAAAGGAGTGTTTTGCAAGATTTCTTCCAAAAGGTAATGATATCTTAAAACCTGATTATATGCTTTGAATGGAATCGGTATGTCCATTGTTCATATTATTATCACGGTGGTAAGATTTTAAGATGTCACTGAAAAGTTTGTAATTTTATAAATAAAAAAAATTAAACTCGCATCCGCACCCGCACAAAATATAAAAAAATTATTTCGACCCGTCTCGCTCCGCCCCACATCCTCATATATCTAAACCTGCACCGCACCGCTCCGCATATGTCTAAACCCGCACCACCCCGCAACCTCATTGCCATCCGTACCTTCGTCTTAAACGTGCAACACAAACTAAATGTAGATATGGTCAATTGTTGACTTGTTGTGACTTACTTCTATTGACAAGCAACATAGACGAGCCAATTTAGTTCATTTCTAATGCTGTAATTTGTTATGGGTGATGATCATCTACTTATTTAATTACAGAAAATAAAAGAGATAAAACTTGATACTCTTGTTTTGAAACAAAAAGTACAAGTACATCTATAATATGATAGAAAGGGCTACATTGCCTTTGATTTCCAGCAAAGTCGGAGACAAAAACTCTTGAAGACACGAATGGTTTTGTGAATGTCATTGGTTCTACATATAAGGTGTAAGAATCTCTTAGCATGATGTGATATTTCGCTTTCTGTCAAGACCGTACGATTTTCTTCAAAAATCCTTAAACCATTAAGAAATTTATACACCTTATATGTAGACTCACAATCTTTTCAGCTATCAATATAAGACTTTGTTGAAGAAAGATGTTGCGTTTAAATTTAAAGTATTAATAATAAGAATAAACGAAATATATATTTTTGGCGCAGCGGCGTAGATGCCTGAGTAGGATTAATTCAAGCAAAATGTAAAAAGAATATACTTTTGTTCCTTCATGATTAGTCAAGTATTACTTAGTTGATTTGTACTTTGAAATGATTTACAATTTTAAATAGAAAAGCTCTTATGTGGAGAGCTTTTTTCTTGAAATTTAAATTTTGAAATATACTATAGATAAACATAAGAATAATTGTACAGAAAAAATCATGACATATACGGTCATTATTTATCAATATTCAACAAAGAAATACCAGCAAAATTTTAAAGATCAACAAAATATCAATAATAGCTACTGTTTTAGATCCTATTTCTCTTCATACCAGTGAGAATTTAATGACTAAAGATCTCTGTTACTATTTTTAGACTTAATGCAATTTTAATCCTATACAATATATTAAAAAAATTAAATAAAGCAGGTGCACCCATCCTTATATCCTAAAATAACATCGAAAATTTCAGTCAAAAGATTTTTAAAAAAAAACTAACAAATTCAATAGAAAGAGAGAAAAACTCAAGTGGGGCGGGTGGATATGTGGGGCGGGGGACGCGGGTGGAAATGCTATGCGGGGCGGGGCAGGTTGAAATTTTGTGGGTTTATACAAAATACGCACCACACCGCTTGTCATCCCTAGACGAAAGTTGACTTCCAATTCCATGTTTTAGGAGCAGCAAGTGTGGCCCCATCTACTATTTTCAGTTCGAGAACTATACAAAGTTGAAAGTTTCTTTTAAAAAATGTATATTTATGAAAGTACAAGGGGGGTGAATTGTCGATTTTTTTCTTTTGTACCCTAAGCAGTTGACTAGTTTGGTAATTAGTCGACTGAAGGTAAGAACATAATATAAGTAAAGCAGAATAAAAATGCAGGAATTAATAACACCAGGATTTTTATACTGGTTTAGATTCAATGTGAATCTTACGTCCAGTCCCCTTGGGTTGTAAGGATGTTCTCTTTCAGTATTGAAGTTTCTCGATTATAAGCAAGTTGATGTAGTTTTACACCAACAGCTTAATCACAATGTCACTTCTTACTTCTTAATACAATGTCTCACCAGTGTTTATCTCTTTTTCTTCTTGCTTTTTCATTTTGATTCTTCTATGCCTCCATTCCATCGCTCAAAGACTATTTCTGCACATAAGGAGTAATTCATTATTTTGCATCATTAAAATTAACTTAGATCTAACAATCTCCCCCTTTTTGATGATGACAAAATAAATTGAAAAATACTTCCTTATTTAATAGTTGACTTGAGTGTGTTATAGTCGACTCCCCCTCAATCTGCATTCCCTGTTAGATATGTCTAGTTGACTTCCCCTCAACTGGACATGCAGTTGTAGTTGATTCCCCCTCAATTGTATGTTGTATGATGTACCTGGAAGTTGAACATCTGCAAGGAAACAGAACACATAACAGGGAATACAGAGAAATGCATGCCCTTAAGACTTGCTTACTATTTCTCCCCGTTTGTCATCAACAAAAACATTTATAAGCATGCATGAAAGAAGTATTTGTCCTAATAATACAACCCATGACTGAACCATTAGTCGCAAAAGAAGCAAAGAAAGAAAATTGTCTTAAATAACCATGCATCAACGACATAGAAAGTAAGTGAGGGTGTTGCAAACTGCCTCCTTGAGGCGATCAAAATTAGCATTCACTATGACAGAGACCCCATCAATTCTGTCGTGCATCTCTTTAAAAGTCTTTACTGCTTTTTCTGCAGTCTTGAGAATCTCCACTCGAATCTTGGACACATCAGAGCTAGTCTCCTTTACCATTCTATGGACATCTTCAATTCTGCTTTGCATAGAGGTTAATGAGTCCTTGATGACAGACAATATTTTTTTGATGGAGGCTAGCTTTTCTAAGAGGCTAGGATCACATGTACTAGGAAGAGACACATAGGTTTTTGCTTTTGAGTCGAAGGGGATATTCTTGGTTTCAACTTCTTGTTTCTTCACCCAAGCTCCCTTTATAGAAATATACCCCATGCTAGCAAATCCCCTAGAGTTGTATGACTTGGTGACAGTGATATAGGGATAGTCGACAAGGGATATGTTATTGGCTTCTAAAAGATGGGTGATGACCATACCATAGGGAATACTCGTGGCATCATCGACACTCTCTATCATAAAATTTATGGCCAAAGAAGACAACTTGACCTTGTATTTAGTCAGAAGACAGTAAATTAGGAAGGTATCATGCTGGAGAACGTAGAGAAGGATCATGTTCTTAGAAGAAGAGTGGTTACCACAATATATTCTAAGACACTAGTTTTGAAACAGACATCACTATGTCCTAGTTGACTGGGAAGGGAATCAGAGGGTGATTCAGATATACACCTTTTTGTTTGATCAAATGAATTTCAAAATCCTCAGGCCAGGTATTCTTAAAAAGCATAGAAATATCAGAACAACTACACTGAAAAATAGAGTCAAACAGAGCATAGTCCAACATAATGCATTTGCCAAGAACTAAGATTTCTAGCTTGTCAGGTTTGTTAAAGTGAAGATTAGCATAGAACATTTTAACAAGGGGTTCATATATCTTTGGAGGAGGCAAGCAGAGAAAGTTTTTCCAACCCTGGAATTCGAAGAGCTCCTTGACTTTGCAGTCGAGACTATCCATGATATTTAAATCAACAACTCTACCATGGGTGACATGCTTGCCTTTGAGGGCAGTGAAGGCATCCCTGTTGGGTGTGTCCCAGAAATTTAGGTCAAACTCGAGATAACTAGAGAGATCAGTTTTGGGATTTTTGGGAGTGAATGTTTCAGGGGGGTCTGCCTTGGGTCGTTTTCCTAGGGCTTTTTCGTGAAGACTGCACGCATCATATGAGAGGTCTTGAGAAGAGGAAAAATGCTCAGAGTGGTCTGATCCTAGATTGACTGGTTTAGGAGGTTGAGATGAGGGTTTCGCTCTAGAATGGGTGCTTTTGCGGGTTGAAGCAGAGAGAGTTTTGGAGTTTTTTTGCCATAGTAGGGTTTGGAACAGAGGAATGGAGTTACAAACAATATGAGAAAGACTAATGAGACTTGGACTTAAAGGTATGAGAACTAGTGGTTGAGTGCACACGAAAAGACATCAGAGATTCGACGCTATGCTTGACTGGTCTATGAAAAGGTATGAAAATGTGTGAAAAAGGAAAAGTAAAAGACACACAATCAATGACACTTACACACATAAGGAAATATGCAGATTGAGAGACGGTAAAAATTAAAAATATCACAAAGGCTCTAAAATTATGAATTAATAGAAATAATGCCAAGAGAATCTCATAATGCACAAAATCTGTCTTCAAGTAAGGGTTTTGTGCAAATATCGGCTAATTGATAAGTGGAGATTATAAACGATAACTCTATGTTACCTTTAAGAACATGATCTCTAATAAAATGATACTTAATAGCTATATGCTTAGCTCTAAAATGATGCACATAATTTTTGACAGACAAATAACACTAGAATTATCGCAGAATATTTGAACAGATTTAAAAGATAATTCATAGTCACCCAATTGATGTAACATCCAGAGTAATTGAGCATAACATTGTCTAACTACAATGTACTCTGCTTCAGTTGTGGAAAGAGTTAATGATCCATGTTTCTTACTGTTCCAAAATATTAGTGCCTTTCCCATTAATTGACAAGTCCCACTTGTGCGTTTTCTGTCTTCCTTGTCACCTTAAAGATCAACATCTGAAAATCCCTTAAGTTTAAAATTGTTAGAACGTGGGTATCAAAGTCCAAAGAGGTGGTTCCAATGAGATGTCGAATTATTCGCTTTACTGCAGTTAAGTGAGACTCCTTAAGAGCTGACTGAAACCTGGTACATTTACAAATACTGAACATGAAATCTGATCGACTAGCAGTTAAATATAATAGAGATCCAATTATTACATGATACTTGGTTTCGTCTACTGATTTTCCCTGTTCATCCTTGTCTAAACTTGTAGAGGGACTTGTAGGTGTTCCAATTGATTTGACATTGCTCATTCCAAACTTTTGAATATATTCCTTCGTATACTTGGTTTGGCAGATGAATATCCCACTTTCTGATTGATGGATTTTAAATTCAAGAAAGAATGTCAACTCTCCCATCATACTCATTTCGAACTCACTTTGCATGAGATTTGAGAAATTCTTGCACAAAAGAAGATTAATACTACCAAATATAATATCATCTACAAAAATTTGAATAATGAGATTACCTTAAGTAGATCGTTAGATAAATAAATTAGTATCCACCTTACCTCGGATGAACCCATGATTACTTAAAAAGGAACTCAATCTTTCATACTAAGCTCGAGGGGCTTGTTTGAGTCCATAGAGAGTTTTAGCTAACTTATACACATGGTAAGGAAATTACGAGTTTTCAAATCAAGGAGGTTGTTTTACTTATACCTCCTCATCAATGAAACCGTTTAGAAAAGCACATTTGACATCTATTTGAAATAGTTTAAAACCTTTAAAAGATGCATATGCAAGCTGTCTATGAATTGATTCTAAACGTGCTACTGGTGCAAAGGTTTCATCATAGTCGACTCCTTCCTGCTGTGAGTAGCCTTGAGCTACTAGGCTGGCTTTGTTTCTCACTACCTTTCCTTTTTCATTTAGCTTGTTTCTGAATACCCACTTTGTTCCAACTACAGTAGCATTTGCTGGCTTAGGTACTAATTCCCAAACTAGATTCTTGCCGAATTGATCAAGTTTGTCCCGCATAGCTTATATCCAGCCGGAGTCTTTTAGGGCTTCATCAACTTTCTTTGGTTATACTTGAGAGATGAGTGCAATATTTTCCTTCTTTTGGAGAGATCCTATGGTTTTCATCCATTCGTTTGGACCCCCTATAATGAACTTTTGAGGATATTCAGGTTCGCTTCTCCATTCATTTGGTCGGGTTCCAACTACAAAAGTAGTTGACTCATTTTTTAGTTCAACAGGATTGCTCACAGGTTCACTAGTAGACTCTGTGACTATAACCGTGTTATGAATCGACTTTTCTGAATTGTTTGCCTGTGATACTTCTTGGCTGATATCTTCATCACCTGCAATGATTCCTTTCTCGGCCATAGTGTTATTTTCATCAAATATAACATGCACTGATTCTTCTACTGATAAAGTACGCTTGTTGTAAACTCTAAATGATCTACTATTAATTGAATAACTAAGAAAAATACCTTCATCACTCCTTAGATCAAATTTTCCAAGGTTATCTTTACCATTGTTGTGAATGAAACACTTACTTCCGAACGGATGAAAGTAGCCTTTATTATGCCTCTTGCCTTTCCATAATTCATATGGAGTCTTCTTTAAAATGGGTCTTATGAGACATCTGTTGAGAATATGACATGTTGTACTAACTGCTTCTACACAAAAATGATTTGGTAATGAATGTTCTAATATCATTGTGCTTGCCATATCTTGTAAAGTTCGATTCTTGCACTCAACTAACCCATTCTGTTGGGGTGATCTTGAGTACGAGAAGTTGTGAGTATAACCCTGATCGTTACAGAATTCTTCAAAAGCCCTACTTTCAAAATCTTCTCCATGGTCTCTTTGGATGGTTGTGATAAGATACCTTTTTTTCTCTTTCAATTCTTTTGTAGAAAATCTCAAAATATTTCAATGCTTCATATTTATGAGATCAGAAAATCACCCATGTAAAACGTGAGTAGTCATCAACAATAACAAAAATATATCATTTACCTCCAATGCTGGCAGTTCTAGTGGGTCCAAACAATTCCATATGAAGCAATTATAAAGGATTGGTATTGGACATAATATCCTTGTTTTTGAAAGAGTTTATAGTTTGTTCACCAATTTCACATGCATCACATACATCATCTCTAGAAACATTCAGTTTGGGAAGACCAATAACTAAATCATGCTTGGAGAGCTTTTCAATAAGATATATGCTTGCATGACCAAATTTTTTAAGCCAAAGCCATGGATCATTAGATATGGATTCTAAACAAATATGACTATCTAGATTTTCAATGCCATCAAGAATATAAACATTTCCATACCTTTTTCCTGGAAGAATGATTTTACCTATCTCATCTTCAATGGCACATCCTGTTTTCTTGAATTTTACTTCGTATCCCCAATCACATAGCTGACTTAGACTCAAGAGATTGTAGTTGAGTCCATCTACAAGATATACATCTGTAATATCACAATTATTGCCGAATGGAACTGTGCCGGTACCAACTATTTTTCCTTTTGAATCATCACCAAATTTAACATTTCCTCCATTTATTTTTATGACTTCTGTGAACAAATTTTTGTCACCCGTCATGTGACTAGAACACACACTGTCTAAATACCATTTTTCTTTGCAAATATTTGTGTGGTGTTCCTGCAAAATAGAATTATCACCTTCTTTTAGGTACCCAAGCTTGCTTGGGTCCTTGTTGGTTAGTTCTACCGGAATCAGGGTTGTTTTTGGGTTTCCAAATCCATCCTGAAATATTAGACTTTCGAAATTTATAAAAGGAATATTTATGTCCAACTTTGTTACAGTAATGACACATAGGGGTTGATCCAGTGATTTTTTGATCATAGAACCACCTTATAGTAGATTTTAGAGAGGGGTTTCACTAGATTTCAAGAGATAAGCAACTTTTGATCACTTTTATTCATTGATATTGAATACCCATTGAATATTTCACTTAGATTAGGTGTTTTTAAGGTAGAATTTGGGGAATTTTGGACTAGGGATTGGAGAGTAAGATTTGGGGAGTTGAGTGACAATTTGATGTCGGAATTGGGTAATTTTGGTATGATTGGACTCGTTATTGAATGGGTGTTCCGATTTTATTAATTTTGTTGGATTATGAGATGTGGGCCCGGGATTGACTTTTTGACTTTTGTTAAAGAACCTAGCTTTATCATATGGAATTGATTCCTATAGCTTCTTTGATTGTTGCTAGATTCGAGTCGTTTGGAGGCCAGTTCGTGAGGCAAGGGCATGTTGGAGTAGAGAGTTGTACAGTTTGAGATAAGTAACACTTCTAAACTTGATCCGGATATGAATCGCTGAAAAACGTGTGATGTGGTTGGTGTTGAGGTGACGCACATGCTAGGTGACGGGTGTGTGGGCTTTCACCTTAGTAATTGTGACTCGGTTTATTCCATGGAACTGTGTAGTCATCTAATCTTGTTATTATTCATGTATACTCCATGTGTTAGAGAAATGGAGTGGTGATTTATGTTAGAGATCATGTTTAGGAATAATGTTGGTACTGTTGGGACCTACATATGTCGTCCTTTTATTGTTGAGTTATTTGCTAAAATTGCAATTATGTACTTAGTCGCTTTTATCAATTGCATATCATCTCTCAGTCTTTGTTTATCATTTATTGTTACATCATGTATCATTGTTTTGGGATTATTGGCATGAGTGTTGTGAGCCCGAGAGACTAGAGTGATTGATGATTGAGTGAGGCCGAGGGCCTGATTGTGAGTGATATTGATGGGATTGGGTTGCACACCGCAATATGTATTATTGATTCATGATGGGATCGGGTTGCACGCCGCAACAAGTTTTATTAGCGATTAGGCATGATCCGCCCCTCTGGAGTCTGAGATACCAGCAATGAGCGCATGTACCGTACAATGTTGAGTGATTGAGTGTGATGAGTGAGAGTTGAGACAATCAAATTGAGTACTCAGAGAGTGGGAGCACGTGAGGCCATCATTGTGATGCATTACATGTGACATGCACATTAACATGTACATATAGAGATGTAGCATTCCTCATATTAGTCATACTTGGCATATATTATCTGTGTTGAGCTTAAACCGTTAACTTAAAAGCATGTCCACATTATTGTTGTGTACCAACTGATTATGAGTTTTCTCTAAGATATTACTATCATATTTTATGTCATATATGTACTGTTATAATCTAGATTGGACTGTACCTTTCTAAGCTCGTCACTGCTTTCAGCCTAAGATTAGTCCTGTTACTTATTGAGTACATTGGGTCGGTTGTACTCATATTACACTCTGCACTTCATGTGCGGATCTAGGTACTTCTAGACACGACATTTGCTAGTTGTGATAGTTCATCTGTTTGGAGACTATTGAGGTAGCTGCCTTGGCGTCCACATACCTTGACTCTCCTTCATTGCAGTTTATTTGCATTATTCTATCCCTATAGATAGTTGTTTTTAGCAGTTAGATTGTATTGTCATTTAGATGCTCATGTACTCAGTGACACCTGAATTTTGGGGGATTTTGTATTGAGTCGCGGTATTTTCTTATCAGTTATTTATGAGATTTTCACTATTAATCTTATTTCGGTATGTTTTCAATTTAAGGTTGCATGGTTATTTGTGATTGTCGGCTTATCCAGTATTACGATAGGCGCTATCACGACATATGCGATTTTGGATCATGACAAGTTGGTATCAGAGACTAGGTTACATAGGTCTCATGAGTCATGAGCAGGTTTAGTAGAGTCTTGCAGATCGGTACCGAGACGTCTGTACTTATCTTCGAGAGGCTACCTTAGGAAAACTTCAATTTCTTGTATTCTTGTTGTGCGAATTTGTTGATTCCGGCTAAACTTATGTTATTCTATTCTCTCATAGATGGTGAGGACACGTGCTACCAAATTGGGTGGACGACCGCCAGTACCACCAGCTAGGTCTATGAGAGGCTGGGGCCGCAGTAGAGGCCGAGGTACAGCTCGTACAACAGCTAGAGTAGCATATGTAGACCCACCAGTTACTGCAGCTCAGGAGCAGATTCCAGATGTGGTTAAGCTAGTGGGACCAGCTAGGAACCAGCTGTGTCCATTGTGATTTCAGGCCTTCAGGAGGCCCTGGCCTAGATATTGACTATATGCACTAGCCTTGCTCAGGCGGTTTCAGTTCAGGCCGCATCAACCACTTCCCAGGCCGGGGGAGGTTCTTAGACTCCCGCCGCCCATACGCCAGAGCAGGTGGTTCAAGGACTTCAGATGATGGGGGTACTACCAGCCCAACCGGTTGTAGCTGCTCAAGCCTAGGTAGGTCCACCGATGACTGATGAGGAGCAGAAAAGTCTAGAGCAATTTAGGAGGCTCAAACCTCCATCCTTTAGTGGGGCTGAGTTGGAGCATGTTCAAGACTTCTTGGATAGGTGCCAGCATATTCTTCGCACGACATGTATTCTGGAGACTAGTGGAGTCACATTTACTACTTTTCAACTGTCGAGGGTAGCATTCAGATGATGGGAGACCTATGAGTTGAGCAGGCCAGTCGACGCTGCACCACTTATATGGCACGAGTTCTCCGTTCTCTTCTTGGAGAAGTTTGTGTCACCGACCCGCAGGAAGGAGCTGTGTAGGCAGCTTGAGTAGCTACACTAGGAGGGTATGTCGGTGACCTAGTATGAGATGCGATTTTTAGAGTTAGCTCATCATGCGATCTGGTTCCCACAGAGAGGGAGAGAATTAGGAGGTTCATTGATGGCCTCAACTATGAACTGTGTTTTGTCATAACTTGGGAGATTGCATCAGGTGCTAGGTTCGACGAGGTGGTTGATATTGTTAGGTGGCTAGAGCAGGTCCGTAGTCAGGAGCGCGAGGAGAGAGAGAGGCCAAAAGGCCTCATGGTTTGGGTGGTTTCAGTGGTGTTTCTTCTTGAGGGGAGTCCTACCATATCAGGAATCGTCCTTATAGGCCCGCTAAGATAGCTTGTCCGGTTCATCATGGTGAATCAGCTCACCATGGTTCATACAGTGCCCGTCTAGTTTAGTCATCTCTCAGTGCCCTTCTAGCTCAGAGTTTATCCTGTGATCCATCAGTTCAGGGTTCATCTTCCATGTCCTTCTAGTAGTTATTTTGGTTCCCGAGGTCCGCTTCAGTACCTGTCACCATTGTCAGAATGGGGTTGCTTAGAGTGTGGAGAGTTTGGTCATGTGAAGAGGTATTGTCCTCGTCTTTTGGGAGGTCCAGTTTAGCAGAGGAGTTAGGCTGTGACTTCCGCTTTAGTTACTTCACCACTCGCTCAACCAACTCGGGGTGAGGCTCAGGGAGCTAGAGGTTGCCCTAGAGAGGGAGGCCGATTAAGTGGTTGTCAGGCTCGATGCTATGCTTTCCCTGCCAGACCATAGGTTGTTGCTTCAGACGCGGTAATCACAGGTATTGTCTCAGTATGCCACAAGGATGCTTCTATATTATTTGACCCTGGTTTCACTTAGTTGTATGTATCATCATATTTTGCTCATTATTTGGATATGCCCTGTGAGTCGTTAGTTTCACTTGTTCATGTATCTATGCCGGTGGGCAATTCTATTGTTGTGGACCGTGTGTATTGGTCATGTGTGGTAACTATTGGGGGATTAGAGACTATAGTTGACCTCTTATTACTTAGTATGGTTGACTTCAATATGATTCTGGGTATGGATTGGTTGTCCCCATGTCATGCTATTATGGATTGTCACACTAAGACATTGATGTTGGCGATACCGGGGTTACCTAGGAACGAGTGGAGAGGTTCTATGGACTATGTTCCCAGTAGGGTGATTTCATATTTGAAGGCCCAACGGATGGTTGGGAAAGGTTGCTTGTCATATTTGGCTTTTGTGACAGATGTTGATGCTGATACTCCTACTATTGATTCTATTCCGATAGTGCGAGACTTTCTGGATGTGTTTCCTGTAGACCTGTCGGGCTTGCCACCCGACATGGACATTGATTTGGGTATTGACATAGTGTCAAGCACTCATCCCATTTCTATTCATCCGTACCGTATGGCACCAGTAGAGTTGAAGAAATTGAAAGAGCAGCTTCAGGAGCTTCTTGATGGTTCATTAGTCCTAGTACCTCGCCTTGGGGTGCACTTGTTCTGTTTGTGAAGAAGAAAGATGATACATATGTG
Source organism: Nicotiana otophora (assembly GCA_000715115.1). Classification (NCBI taxonomy): domain Eukaryota; kingdom Viridiplantae; phylum Streptophyta; class Magnoliopsida; order Solanales; family Solanaceae; genus Nicotiana; species Nicotiana otophora. Next base: position 18,841 of record AWOL01S0008611.1, read on the forward strand.
GATGTACATTGAATATAGATAGTTGAACAAAGTTACAATTAAGAACAAGTATCCTTTGCCGCGCATTGATGACTTATTTGACCAGCTTCAGAGAACTAGAGTGTTCTTTAATATCAATTTGAGGTCTGAGTATTACCAGTTGAAGATTCAGGACTCGGATATTCTGAAGACAACATTCAAGACCTGCTATAGTCACTATGAGTTCCTTGTGATATTTTGTGGGCTGACCAATGGCCCAACAACATTTATGTTCCTGATGAACAATGTATTCCAGTCATATCTTGATTCATTTGTTATGGTATTTATTGATGATATTCTAGTGTACTCACGAATCCAGGAGGAGCATGCACAATCTCTGAGGATTGTACTATAGAGGTTGAGGGAGGAGAAGCTTTATGCCTAGTTCTCCAAGTGTGATCTTTGGCTCAGCTCGATGGCGTTCTTGGGGAACATAGTGTCCAGTGAGGGGATTAAGGTGGATCCAAATAATATAGAGGCGGTTCAGAGTTGGCCCAGACCGTCTCCAGCCACTGATATTAGAAGTTTTCTCGGCTTGGTAAGATATTATCATCGCTTCGTGGAGGGTTTCTTGTCCATTGAAATGCCTTTGACCAGGTTGACCCAAAAGGGTGCTCCATTCATGTGGTCAAATGAGTGTGAGGAGAGATTTCAGAAGCTCAAGACTTCTTTGACCACAACTCCAGTTCTAGTTTTGCCTTCAACATCGGGTTATTATACAATGTATTGTGATGCTTCTTGAATTGATATTGGGTGTGTCTTGATGCAGGAGGGTAGAGTGATTGCTTATGCTTCACGCCAGTTGAAGCCTTATGAGAAGAACTACCCCGTTCATGATTTAGAGTTGGCAACCATCGTGCATGCATTGAAGATTTAGAGGCAGTATCTCTACGGCATGTCTTGTGAGGTATATATAGATCACCGTAGTCTTCAGCACTTGTTTAAG
>AWOL01S0008614.1:5542-16534 GCA_000715115.1 Nicotiana otophora
ACACATTTTAGAGACATTGCGACCTCCTTGCCTTGGAATTTTGAGGGCCCCCCCTCAAAATTCTACCCCAGTTTAAATGCATACTTCTGATAATACTTTTGGTTGTTCCGCATATGACGAAATTGGCTGAACTTGCGATCTTGCCCTAGTTTCTGATCGTGGGGAAATGAATATCTTATTAAGATGTGACCGAACCCACAGGGCTGCCTACGTATCACCTCTTAAATGGGAATCAGGTCAAGCGTAGTTCAGTTGCATCAAATAAAGAAATGTAAACAATCCTAAACATAGTATCTCTTAACTGCATCTGAGTTGATAGGTTTTGGCCAAATATCTCCGACCATTTCTGCAAGTGTAAGTTCTCCTCCTGTTAATACTCGATGAACCATGTAGGGACCTTGCCAATTGGGTGAAAATTTCCCTTTAGCTTCATCTTGATGCGGGGAAAATTCGTTTTAGCACCAACTGCCCCGGTGTGAATTGCCTTGGTCTGACCTTTTTGTTGAAATCTCTCGCCATTCTGTTCTGGTAGAGTTGACCATGGCATACTATATTCATTCTCTTTCCATCAATAAGGGCCAGTTTTTCATAGCGGTTTTTTACCCATTCTGCGTCGCTGAGCTCAGCTTCTTGTATGATTCTTAGAGAAAGGATTGCTACTTTGGCCGGGATAACCTCTTCCATACCGTAGACCAGCAGGTAAGGAGTTGCCCCAGTTGATGTGGGAACCGTGGTATGATATCCAAGCAAAGCAAATGGTAACTTCTCGTGCCATTGTTTATAATTATCTACCATTTTCTTCAATATCTTCTTGATGTTTTTGTTGGCGGCTTATACAACTCCATTCATTTGCGGTCTGTATGCTGTGGAGTTCTTATGCTTGATCTTGAAAGTTTCACACATGGCCTTCATTAAATCACTGTTGAGATTGGCAGCGTTGTCAGTGATGATTGACTCTGATACTCTAAACCGACAAACAATGCGATCACGAACAAAATCTGTAACGACCTTCTTAGTTACAGCTTTGTAAGATGCGACCTCAACCCACTTTGTGAAATAATCTATGGCCACTAGAATGAACCTATACCCATTTGAAGCAGCGGGTTCGATTGGACCGATGACATCCATTCCCCAAGCGGAAAAAGGCCAGGGTGCACTTGTTGCATTGAGTTCATTGGGTGGAACTCGTATCATATCAGCATGTATCTGGCACTAGTGACACTTCTGGATATACTTAATGCAGTCTGTTTCCATAGTCATCCAGAAATATCATGCTCTTAGTATTTTCTTAGCTAAGACAAAGCCATTCATGTGCGGTCCGCACTTTCCGTCAAATATTTCCTCGAGCAATCTGGATGCTTCCTTGGCATCGACACACCGTAATAATCTCATGTCTGGAGTCCTTCTGTACAGAATTCCTCCGCTTTGAAAGAAATGGTTAGCTAACCTTCGGAGTGTGCACTTCTGAGTATGAGTTGCATGTTTCGGATACTCTCCCTTTTCCAAGTATTCTTTGATATCGTGGAACCAAGGATTTTCGTCACTTTCTTCTTCAACATGAGCACAATAAGCCGGTTATTTATGAATTCCTATTAGATAGGATCGATGAAGTTCTTGTCTGGGTGTTGTATCATGAAAGACAAAGTGGCCAATGCATCTGCGAACTCATTTTGAATCCTCGGAACATGTTTAAACTCTATCTTCATGGACCTCTTGATCAGCTCTTGTACATAATACAAATATGGTAATATTTTTGTGTTCTTGGTAGCCCATTCTCCTAAAACCTGATGCACCAAAAGATCGGAATCTCCAATCACCAGAAACTCCTGAACATTCATGTCAATGGCCAACCGGAGTCCCAAGATGCAAGTCTCATATTCTTCCATATTGTTGGTACATGGAAACCTGAGTTTTGCAGATACCGGATAGTGTTGGCCAGTTTCTGATACTAAGATAGCTCCGATACCCACTCCTTTGAAGTTTGCAGCTCCGTCGAAGAACATTCTCCAACCATCATATGCTTCAATGATATCTTCTCCTACAAATGATACCTTTTCGTCGGGAAAATACGTTTTCAATGGTTCGTATTCTCCGTCCACAGGATTTTCTGCCAAATGATCTGCCAATGCTTGCCCTTTTACCGCCTTCTGAGTTACATAGATGATTTCGAATTCACTCAACAATATCTGCCATTTTGCTAACTTTCCCGTAGTCATGGGTTTCTGGAAGATGTATTTCAGCAGATCCATCCTTGATATAAGATATGTGGTGTATGCACAGAAATAATACCTCAATGTTTGAGCTATCCATGTTAAAGCACAGCAGGTGCGCTCCAGCAAAGAGTACCGGGCTTCGTAAGGTGTGAATTTCTTGCTCAAATAATATATTGCCTGCTCCTTTCTTCCAGTTTCATCATGTTGTCCCAAAACACAACCGAAAGCTCTATCCAGTACAGACAAATAAAGCAACAGTTGTCTTCCTGGCTCTGGTGGGACCTGAACGGGCGGTTTGGATAAATACTCCTTGATTTGTCGAAGGCTTTCTGACATTCTTCAGTCCAGCTTGTTGCAGCATCTTTCTTCAGCATTTTGAAGATCGGCTCACAGATCACAGTTGATTGTGCTATGAAACGGCTGATGTAGTTGAGATGCCCTAAGAAGCTCATCACATCTTTCTTATTCTTTGGCGGTGGCAAGTCCTGGATTGCTTTGATCTTTGACGGGTCTAATTCAATCCCTCGATGACTGACGATGAATCCTAGCAATTTTTCGGCAGGGACTCCGAAGGCACACTTTGCAGTATTTAGTTTCAGATTGTACCTTCGAAGCCGATCAAAGAATTTCCTCAAGTCTGCTATATGATTTGTGCTTCTTCTGGATTTGATGATGACGTCATCCATGTACACCTCTATTTCCTTGTGTATCATGTCGTGGAAAATGATTGTCATGGCTCTCATGTAAGTGGCTCCATCATTCTTCAAACCAAACGGCATCATTTTATAGTAGTATATTCCCCATGGTGTGGTAAAGGCTGTCTTTTAGACATCCTCTTCATCCATCCAGATATGATGATATCCCGCTAAGCAATCCACAAAGGACTGGAGTTCATGCTTGGCACAGTTGTCAATCAGTATGTGTATATTGGGCAATAAGAAATCATCTTTGGGACTCGTTTTGTTTAATTCTCGGTAATCAACACACACTCTGACTTTCCCATCTTTCTTCGGAATCGACACAATGTTGGCCAACCAAGTCGGATATTCAACCACTCTGAGAACCTTGGCTTTGATTTGCTTGGTGACCTCTTCTTTTATCTTCAAACTCATATCCGGTTTGAATTTTCTGAGCTTCTATTTTACCCGTGGGCACATGGGATTGGTAGGTAGCTTGTGAGCCACTATGGATATGCTCAAACAAGTCATATCATCGTAGGACCATGCAAAGATATATGCATACTCTTTTAGGAATCGGACATACTCTTCCTTCTCTAATGGTGATGAGTGAATGCTTATACGTGTTTTCTTGACCATTTCGGAGTCCCCTAAGTTAACTGTCTCAGTCTCGTCCAAATTAGACTTAGGGTTGTTTTCAAAGTTTTCCACTTCTCAGACAATTTCCTTAGGTAATATGTCGTCTTCCTGATCCTCTGAATCATTATCCTTATGTCGCGTTACCTCATTACATGTCTTAATCGTAGGTTCATCGGGATAGGTAATAATAATGCTGTAGAGAGAAAAAATGTAAAGAATAACAATAAATACTAAAAATAGCAATGCATTAATAAAATTTGAAAAACGTCAACATGTACGGCTCGATGACTTGAGCAATAATTTCAAAATGAAATGCGTTCAAAATAAAATACTGAAAATGTCTTAGATGCTCAAAAGATTGCTTTAAAATAATTGATGCTAATTGCCAGNGTATTCATTCTCTTTCCATCAATGAGGGCCAGTTTTTCATAGCGGTTTTTTACCCATTCTGCGTCGCTGAGCTCAGCTTCTTGTATGATTCTTAGAGAAAGGATTTCTACTTTGGCCGGGATAACCTCTTTCATACCGTAGACCAGCAGGTAAGGAGTTACCCCAGTTGATGTGGGAACCGTGGTATGATATCCAAGCAAAGCAAATGGTAACTTCTCGTGCCATTGTTTATAATTGTCTACCATTTTCTTCAATATCTTCTTGATGTTTTTGTTGGCGGCTTATACAACTCCATTCATTTGCGGCCTGTATGCTGTGGAGTTCTTATGCTTGATCTTGAAATTTTCACACATGGCCTTCATTAAATCACTGTTGAGATTGGCAGCGTTGTCAGTGATGATTGACTCTGATACTCTAAACCGACAAACAATGTGATCACGAACAAAATCTGTAATGACCTTCTTAGTTACAGCTTTGTAAGATGCGACCTCAACCCACTTTGTGAAATAATCTATGGCCACTAGAATGAACCTATACCCATTTGAAGCAGCGGGTTCGATTGGACCGATGACATCCATTCCCCAAGCGGAAAAAGGCCAGGGTGCACTTGTTGCATTGAGTTCATTGGGTGGAACTCGTATCATATCAGCATGTATCTGGCACTAGTGACACTTCTGGATATACTTAATGCAGTCTGTTTCCATAGTCATCCAGAAATATCATGCTCTTAGTATTTTCTTAGCTAAGACAAAGCCATTCATGTGCGGTCCGCACTTTCCGTCAAATATTTCCTCGAGCAATCTGGATGCTTCCTTGGCATCGACACACCGTAATAATCTCATGTCTGGAGTCCTTCTGTACAGAATTCCTCCGCTTTGAAAGAAATGGTTAGCTAACCTTCGGAGTGTGCACTTCTGAGTATGAGTTGCATGTTTCGGATACTCTCCCTTTTCCAAGTATTCTTTGATATCGTGGAACCAAGGATTTTCGTCACTTTCTTCTTCAACATGAGCACAATAAGCCGGTTATTTATGAATTCCTATTAGATAGGATCGATGAAGTTCTTGTCTGGGTGTTGTATCATGAAAGACAAAGTGGCCAATGCATCTGCGAACTCATTTTGAATCCTCGGAACATGTTTAAACTCTATCTTCATGGACCTCTTGATCAGCTCTTGTACATAATACAAATATGGTAATATTTTTGTGTTCTTGGTAGCCCATTCTCCTAAAACCTGATGCACCAAAAGATCGGAATCTCCAATCACCAGAAACTCCTGAACATTCATGTCAATGGCCAACCGGAGTCCCAAGATGCAAGTCTCATATTCTTCCATATTGTTGGTACATGGAAACCTGAGTTTTGCAGATACCGGATAGTGTTGGCCAGTTTCTGATACTAAGATAGCTCCGATACCCACTCCTTTGAAGTTTGCAGCTCCGTCGAAGAACATTCTCCAACCATCATATGCTTCAATGATATCTTCTCCTACAAATGATACCTTTTCGTCGGGAAAATACGTTTTCAATGGTTCGTATTCTCCGTCCACAGGATTTTCTGCCAAATGATCTGCCAATGCTTGCCCTTTTACCGCCTTCTGAGTTACATAGATGATTTCGAATTCACTCAACAATATCTGCCATTTTGCTAACTTTCCCGTAGTCATGGGTTTCTGGAAGATGTATTTCAGCAGATCCATCCTTGATATAAGATATGTGGTGTATGCACAGAAATAATACCTCAATGTTTGAGCTATCCATGTTAAAGCACAGCAGGTGCGCTCCAGCAAAGAGTACCGGGCTTCGTAAGGTGTGAATTTCTTGCTCAAATAATATATTGCCTGCTCCTTTCTTCCAGTTTCATCATGTTGTCCCAAAACACAACCGAAAGCTCTATCCAGTACAGACAAATAAAGCAACAGTTGTCTTCCTGGCTCTGGTGGGACCTGAACGGGNGTACCCAGGAACTCGACGGGCCCGGGATGGTGCAGTAGTCCAATTCTTGAGAGCAGCTCCTTTTTCAACGGTCTGAATGGTAAGGTCTTCCTCCTCCTCCTCCTCCTCATCTATAGAACTGTAATCCACGTCTTCGTTATCCAGAAACAGCTTCCTTATGCCAGCTAAGGCTTCATCTTTCTCAGACTCCCATATCATGTCAGTTTGATGAAATGTCTGGTACAAATGTGGTACCGGTTGTTCTAATGGATAATAAGGACCGTGCCATGGCGGCGATCAATCCTGACACTCTTGACAAGTATATTCGTACCCAAGTCCGAAAGTTGTACCATGATGTTTCGGCTGTATTGGTTTGGTGAACCCTTGCAGGTTCTTGCCGAGACCCTTGCCAGGTTCATACCCTGTCCATAGCAATATGCTTTCTATCTTATTGCTCTATTTTTCCTTTTCAATTGTGTTGACACGCTCAATACGATGGTATGTTTCTCCACCTAACTTCTTCCTATTCTCGATGACCGGAACAGTCTGATTGGTATAAATCGGATTACTTATGTCTCCGTGGATGATCACCTCCTGGTGGTTCCATTCAAACTTCACGACCTGATGTAAAGTAGAGGCCATTGCCCCAGCGGCATGTATCCAGGGTCGTCCTAACAATAGATTGTAGGTAGGAGATATTTCCAGCACTTGAAACTCAACATCAAACCAGGTTGGGCCCATCTGTAGGATGAGGTTGATTTCTCCGATTATGGCTCTTTGGGATCTATCAAACGCCTTTACATTCATGCTTCTTGCTCGTATCTCGTGCATGCCTTTACCCAATCTCTTCAGAGTGGTCAGTGGACATATATTGAGACTTGAACCCCCATCTATCGGGACACTAGCGATGAATTTATCTTCAAATTGCATTGTGATATGTAGTGCCCTGTTGTGACTTAGTCCTTCTGGTGGCAGCTCGTCTTCATAAAAGGTGATTTTGTGGCTTTCTAATACCTGCCCGACTATATTGGCCATTGCCCCACTAGTGATGTTGGTGGGTACATAGGCTTCATTCAGCACCTTAATCAGGGCATTCCTGTGTGTCTCAAAGTTTTGTAGCAGTGACAAGATAGATATATGAGCGGCAGTTTTGTTCAAATGGTCAACCACAGAGTATTCTCTTGCTTGCACTTTTCTCCATAGGCCGTCAGTGCCAGTTTCAATGATAGGCAGCTTAGATGCAACTTCCTTGCTTGTTCCTCCCAAGTGCTTAGGTGTATAAACCTTCCCAGTTCTGGTCATGCCTTGTGATGTACCACTTTCTTTTATTTTTGCTTTTCCTTTCCTTCTCGCTTTTGCAACATAATCCCATGGTATAACATCAGACTTGTAAGATGGCGTGGGTGCTACCATCACAGTGAATGGTAGGGTTACCTTAACTTCAAACGGTGTTGGTGCGGTTACCTCGACTTTAAGCGGTGCTTGGGTTTGTACCATAATAGGCATGAGGGTGACTGGAGATGTTTTAGGATCATCCCCTTCCCGAATGAGTCCAATTGACCCTTCCGGATCCCATTCCTCATCGGTCTCTATCGCATTCACTCCCTTACCTCTGTGACCCGGAAGAGGATTGTTACGAACATTGGGTGCAGCTTCTTTTTCCTGTATGACCTTGGTGTCGATCAATGTTTGAATCTTGTCCTTTAGAGTGCGACACTCATCAATGGTATGGTCCTTCATGCCTGAGTGATAGGCACATGTCTTGTTTGGGTTAATCCACTGAGAAGAGTTTTCCATAGAAACGATGGGAATGTGAGTGACATAACCAGCAGCCTTCAGTCTCTCATATAGTTGGTCTATGGGTTCAGTGATTGGAGTGTATTGTTTGGGTAGTCTGTGGTCAAAGTTTGGTCTTGGATTTTGGTAATTTTGGCGGGCGGGTGGTGGTGAGTGATAATATGCGAGTTGGGTGTTATAGGCATGGTAGGTGGTTACAAGTTGTTGGTATCTGGGGGGTGAGGGCTGGTATGTGGGTGGAGGTGTTTGGTAAGTGAGAGGAGACTTAGGACCCTGGGCCACCATTATAGCACCCACTTCTTTCTTCTTAGAGATACCTCCTGACTAAAAAGCTTTATTTGTGGCCTATAGTGCTTCGAAATTTGCCATCATTCCACTCTTAATTCCTTCTTCTATTCTTTTTCCCAGCTTGATAATGTCAGAGAATTTATGGTTTTCAATAACCATCAGCCTTTCATAGTACTACGGGTCTTGAGCTCTGACGAAGAACTTATTAATTTGTTCTTCTTCAAGGCTGGCCTTACCTTTGCAGCTTCAAATCTCCATCGAGTACCATACTCGCGGAAAGTTTCTATTGGTTTCTTCTTGAGATTTGGAATATAGAAAACATCTGGTGCATGTTCTGTGTTGAACCTGAATCTATCTATGAAATCTGACACCATGCTCACCCAATTAACCCATTTCTTCGGGTTTTGACTGATGTACCAAGACAAAGCATCTCCTGTGAGGCTTCTTATGAACAACTTCATATAGATTCGTTCATCTTTGCCCATTCCTACAAGTTTGTCACAATATGTCCTTAGATGTACCTTCGGATCACCAGTTCCATTGAGCATTTCGAACTTGGGAGGTTTGTAACCCTCCGGCAGTTCTGCATCTGGTTGAATGCACAAGTCCTCATAATTCAAACCTTTAATGCCCTTACCACCTTCGACGCTCTGAACTCTACCAGTGAGCTTCTTGAGTTCTTCTGCCATGTTCTTGATGAGCAAGTCCTTCTCGCTTGATTTTGGTATATATAGGGTTTGTTGTGGGGTGTAGAGTAAAGTTTCTACATATATGGGATTGCTTTGGTGAACTCCAGGAATCTGGGCATAAGGATGGTCATTGGTTGAGTATTGGGGATCAAGAGTAGGTTGTGGCATGTTCTGGGGAGCGTGATAAGTGATGGTTTGCAGGTATTGAGTCGTATGACGGTGGTGTTGTTGAGGAGTAGGTACTGGTGAAGGGTTGTGGTTCTGAGGAGCTGTGGTGTATTGATGTGGTGCGGGAGGATTCGAGGTGGATTTTAGTTCTGCGTGTTTTGAGGTGGTGCCGTGTTTTAGGCATTTGGATTTTGTTGGTTGATATCAAGGATGTTTAAGGTGAGGGAAAGATTTTCCAAGTTTCTGACCTGCTCAACATCTCCTTGTAGCTCCAGGATTTTCTGTTCCAGGCATAAGACCAATTCGTTCTGTGCCGGAATTCTTCGGCCATCTGAAGTTTCAACTTTTTCTGCTATAGTAGCATTGTCTTTTCTGATACCAGCTCAAATCATCCATTTTTCCTTTCCCTTTGCTTTTGCCTTTAAGATCACTCGGTGGAAGAGGAGGTGGAGGACCTCTGGATCTAGTGTGATATGCAGATGATGCTAGTATGCACGAACCAATTTTGGGGAATGGGAATAATCAAAAGAAAGAAAAACAAACAAAGGTAACCAAGTCAGTAGGGATATTTGAAAGAATGCTTGCAGTATTTAAACATGTTCTGTAAAATCATGCAATATTTTGCGTCCTAATGGGGGACCTTATTATGCCCGAGGTAGGCCTAAGCGGCACATAGACTAGGAGAAAATTGATGCCAATATTGCATCATTTCATTAATGTGATAATGAGCAAAACTTTTACTAAATCAACAATAATAATGAAGTTACTAATGGCGTTTAGCCTTATTACAATCGAAATCTAAACTAAGCTAGAAAATAGTAAAGAACATCATTTGTTAAATCTATTTGGCCCCTGAGGGACCTTCTCCATGCTTGGCTCTCTTGTCTCCATCAATCAGGTTCCCCAGGTCGCGCATATCCAACAATAGGTAAGACTTTCCTAGATGCCCTCATTCATTTCCATCCGTGTTCTGACAATCCGAAAGCCTCTTCCCCATCTTTCCCTCAAATTCTATCAACCCTTGCTCCAGATATTCCAATCTCTCGGTGGACTTAGTGGCGATTTCCTTCCATTCATTCATTTCCTCCATGTCCACTTTATGTTGTTCCAGATGTCTAGCTTCAGACTCAAAAACCCTTTTGCAAAGCCTTCTATACTTGACCTGTGCCTCGGCATCATCATCAATGATCCTATTTTCCAAATTGACCCCTCGCTTGACATCTCCCGTTATATCATCTACCAACCATGATGGAAAGAAATACACATGACCGACATGATACCTATTTGGCTCGATAGTCTCTCTTTCCACAATGACCTTCTAGTTCCACATATGTTGCGCCTCGAACTTGAAAGGAATGATGTCCCTTTTGAAATCTACTTTGTACTGGACCATGTTGGAAACCCGAGGTATGACCTGTTTTCTTCCTGCTTATCTCATTACCCTTATAGAAGCATAAGTATAAATGCCTCGTGACCGATCAATACCAAATAAGTAGTATCCCTCGACCTGATGATGAACTCGCTGCTGGGAAACCACTCAAATATCCAATGTGCCTTCTCGTCTGTCAGATTGCTGAAGAAACGTGCCCAACTGACAGCACCTCCGGGCTGTGCAAACCTATCTGGGATGAATGTCATTTACTTTGGGTGATGGTAAGCTATGTAGTCATTCAATGGTCGTCGCAGAAGATCTTGGCGGTATTCTCCCCTCTGAAAGTGTTCTAATAACTAGACTTGCAATAATAGATTACAACCTTCAAAATGTCCGAACCCCTGCTTGCACCGATCTAGAGCGTGGTACAGTTCAGCTAGGATCATAGGGAAGATGGTGTAGGTTTGACCCTCGATGCCTTCCATTAAAGCTCTTGCAACCATAGGTAAATGAGTGTGAATCCTTCCCCCTTTCATTGGAAATATCAACAAACCCAAGAAGCAAATGATGAATACATAAACTCGGCGGTGCGTCCAACCTAAGGAGGTAATGGCAAGTTCCTCATAATGAAGACGATATGACTTACTATGCCCGTAACGCTCATAAAGGAATTAAAATGGGATGTATGACTTCTTCAAACAAAGAAACTCATCATTGTTTTTGAAACCTAGCATTCATAGAAAACCGCGAGGGGTGCGATTCTCTGGCACTAATAACCCTGGACTATCCCATGGCAGCTTAGCGAAGCCTCCTATTTCTTCTAGG
>AWOL01S0008614.1:18683-40017 GCA_000715115.1 Nicotiana otophora
TTTCCACCAATCAAGTAGCAGAGGTGGGATGTTTTGGACCATGATGAACCTGGGGACTTCGTGCTTCATTTTCTGCAAGCAAATAGAGTTAGCCCTCTCCCCCTCCAAATTCGACCATTTACACAATAATGATAAATATTGGCAAATTTTCTCCAAGTAATGCACATAACATGGTAGTGTCCATTAGGATTGTGGAAATCCCGTCGGACTTTGGACAAGGCTTATCTTAGCGGGCTATTACATTAACAACGTCATAACCTGTACTAGGTTTAACATGATGCATGTACATTGGATAGTGGAGTAAGGTTTCTAGAATGGTCTAGACCAGTACTCTCAAGTGGACAACTTGAGAGGGAAAGGCACGGGACCGTCGACTGCACCGCTGATTGACTAGTCTACTGTAAATAAGTCTGTCTGATTTAAAAACGGTAATTTTGGAAGAGTGCGGACACTCATCAAGTGCCGCTATGTTGATAATTGGCACAAATGGAGTATGATGTGTAATATGCTTTATGCAGAGATAATAACACGTTGTCAAGTATTTGCATGATAAATATGTAAAAGCAACAAATACGGTAATAAGTTAAAACATGAAAATCATAAGAAAGAAAGACAAAGGAAGAAGTTAATTCGTGGAATATATGCAAGAATGTAATAAAGCAAGTAAGGGAGTAGGGATGGGAAAGGCATGATATAACAGTCAAATAAAGAGCAGTCATAGCAAATAATGGGGAAGAGATGTGCATGTTAAAACAAATGTAAACAAATAAAGATGGAGAAGGGAAAGAGTGTGCATGTTATAACAAAGAAAATAATCCACATAAGCCAAGTTCATTATGGCAAGACCTAAGTTTCCCCATCAGAGTCGCCATGCTGTCGCACCCCATTTTCTCGCAAAAGCGGGCTTTTGACGTTGTGACAACTCTTTTGAGTGGGAGGTAAAGGGTTAAAAGAAGACTTTGTTTGACTAGTCAGCATCACCAAAGATCGGGTAAGGGCTCAAATTACCTCAAAGAGAAGGTGTTAGGCACTCTTCGAGGTCCACAACTGTGGGTCCCGGCCGAAATTAAGATTATGTGGATTGCAATTAGGCTAACTGATCAAATATACAAAGTGAATGTAAATGTCAAAGAATTTCATTACAATATGATTAGTACAGATCTTAGTACAAATATAAGGATACAACTATTTGGATCTAATAACAACATATAAAAGAGGGGGAGGGGGAGTCCTAAATTTTTTAGCCTAAAGGTTCACCCCATGAAACATAAATAATACTTCGCAACTCCCTTGAGATAGGGAGTTACTCATATTATTCAGCGGGCACAGACTATCATCTCCTGCTACCCGAATACTATGTTAAAATTGTTTACCTGAAGCGTGCTAATTCAATTCTAAGTCATGCTCTATGCGTGCACTAACCGTCCCATTCCTATGGTCCAGGAGGTATTGGACCTCTACTAGGGTGGTTCTAGACCTTACTTAGGTGGCTCAGAAATGTCAAAACTAGGCGACATACAAAACATATATTGGACTTCAAATATGGGCAGTTAAGGGCTCAAGTTAGCCTCCACACGTAAGCAACAAATGCAAGCGAAACAGGTTTTCATGTTAGGCCGTTTTAGAATTAAGAACCTTAAGCCCTATAGACATGATTTCTATGTGACTATGCATTAAAACATACAAGCAGTTTCAGAGGCTAAGCGCTGCTTATCTCCAAATAATTATACGATTATTGCATGCTGATTTGAGATTGCAGATTTCTAGTTATTTAACCTATAGATGCTATGTGTAGGTGATTTACGCACTAAGTGACAATGAAATCTATTGGAGGAATGCCCAGAATTATTTATGCTATTCGAGCAGCAAACATCGTTTAGAAAATTAGCACTTTTTGGCGAGTAGTAATACCATATAGGCAGGATCTCTAACAATTGGCGATTGGAACCAATTCTATTGTTATACTTTAACCTTATAGGCTTGGTTTCTAAGTGAACAATGCGATATAGTAGCGAATGAAATGATTAAAATCCTATAGGCGTGATTTCTAGTGGATATGCTGCAGCGACGCAAATTGAAGGAAAATTCAACGATATGTATTTCCTATGGGCAGGTTTTCTAATACCGTGTAGCAGCAGGGATAATTGAAGCATTTGAACTCATGCTTTGCTAGTAGACAAGTAGTGTGAGTGTGTTCTTCTCTTAATTCCATGATTTCTACAGTGCACATAGAGATTGAATGGCATATATAGCAGATGAATCATTGAATCCTATAGACATGTTTTCTACTCTTGCATGCAAACATCAGAATTTACCCATCCCCCATTTTTACTAACACCCCAATGGTTTATTACAAAGTTATTATAGGCCCAATAATGAATATGATTAAAAAATATTATACAAATAATGACTGTAGGCCCACAACAGGCCCAAAAGAACTACCCAGCACGGCTGGGCCTTCAACAATTCTCCTGTGGTATACCCAGATTTTCAACAAGGAACCATATTCATCAGCATAACTCGGAATCCATAGAAGAGCTCAAAGCCAAATCACACAACCATAGATTAACCATATTACCCAGGAATTAAATCACTTAAACTAACCAGCTTACATGTTCATTAAACAATAAGAAGAAGGAATTGAGTGGGGTAGTTCAGGTCTCAGTAGTAGAAAGTGGGTAAAAGACCCCAAACCCTAGTGTGTCAGAGTTCACAAGAGTCTCAAATGGACCCCGAGGAGTTCTCACACTAGCCCAGTAGCAAGAGTCTTGGTGGCCTTGGCTTTCATCCGGCCAAGAATGATAGGTTCAGAATAGCGTAGGTAACAAATGAGAGAGAATGGACAACAATTAAGGGACAGAAGTTGAGAAAATGCACTTATTTCTTAAAGTAGACATAGCAAAGTTGAGCATACAAAGCAGCTAATCAAGCAGATCACAGGACTTAGAAGCAGGTTCAGTAGGACTTCAGCACTTAGCAAAGTAGCACATAAGCAGCCACATATTGAAAGAGTTAGGGGAGAAACAAGTTTGTAGGATTGACAAAAGTTATCATACATAGGTGCATAATACCAAACAAGTTTAAGTAAGGCACTGACTTAGAGATTTGAAGCCTAAAGGTCCTAATTATGTCAAAAATGGTATGAAAACACAAACTAAGATGGCCATTCTAAAGGTTTCAAACAATCATTAAGGATATAAGACTAAGCAAAATTGAAACATGCTATGAGGGAGTAGATCATAGTTGATAGAAAAGGTCTTAGCACAGATTAGAACGCATTACATATGCAAGACTATCATTACAGAGATTCAGAATAGAGTGGGAAAGTAAACACATGTCAAATAGCAAATGTAAGCATTCAGGTATTGACACAATAGGCTAATTAACTAGAGAAAGTCCAAGTAATGCCACAGATTCATCATAATATCATGAAACACAACAGTTCAAACATGGTAGGGAAAACAAGTTGAGATAACTGTTCTAAAACCTCAAGCAATCACTAAAGGAGTATAAGATCAAGTGAGCATGCTGAGTGACACAATAGCAGGGAAACAAGTAATAGTTAACAATGAAGGTCTTAACACAGGTTATTACAGATGTGAGGCAATCATTACAGAGATTCAGGACAAAGCAGGTAAGCATATTCAGGAACATTCAGGCCCCAATACACTAGTTAAACGAGCATATGAGGTTTCAGATTATCCAAGTTAGACATAGACAATCTCAGAAGTAGCAGCATTAGGAGAAGTTAAATGCTAAAGAGATTTAAAAACGAGTGTAAAACTAACAGAGTTGTGCATAAAGTAGCCCAGAAACACATTAAGCCATAGATTTCAGAAGTGAGAGCACATGCAAATCAGAGACACATAAAAAAATAAAATTGCAAAAGGTCAAGCGACTTACCTGTTCAACGGACAACAAAATAGAACAAAAATTCCACAAGAACCCAGAATCTCAATGTGTCAAAGTTCACAAGAGCTTCAAAAGAACCCTGGGCAATGCTCGCACCAAGAGAAAGTTCGAATAATAGAATCTCAGTGGCCTTGGTTTTCAGCGGGCCAAAAACAAACTACAAAATAAGAGAATGAGGGAATCACAGAACAAAGCTCTAATATTTAGTGAAGGTATATTGATTCAGCTCCCTCTCAAAGGGGAATGGGGAGGGTTTATATAGTGACAGAAAACGAACAAGTAAACAAGGAAACACTGTAAAATAAAAGATAAATAAGGAAGTAATAACATGCAGAATCAATAAAAATCCGATTAGGGAAAAATAGGTAAACCCTAGTTGACAGAAATTGGAAATTGGCCGGAAATATTGGCTAATCGGACCCATATAGCCTGGTCATGATATATATGAACTAAATACTGTCCAGATTCAAGCGATTGAAGTTGAATGGCCGGATTCTGAGAGATAGTACTTTCCATATTTAGGCAAGTACTAGGTGATACCATAGTTCTATAGAAAATAACGAGATAACACACAAAAGGTAAGGAAATCATGGAGAGAATCCATGGTTGAGACAGATTTTGAGAGATTTGAGAGGGCGGCTAGTGTTTCTGTGGAGAGGAGAAGAGAGAATTATAGGGCGGCGGGTTAGAGAGAATGAGAGGATTAGGGTTGGGGTGGGTAATTAAAATGAGGGGAATAAATGAGGGCCGTTGATCTTATAAGATCAACGGTTGGGATTGAAAATGAACGGGGCGGGTTAATTAAAATGGGTACCGACCGGGTCTTGTAAAGGGGTCGTTTGACTTAGGGCTGGGGTTATTGGGCTAAGGTGTTGGGCCATTTTCTAGTCCGAAAATTGGTTTAAAAATTTGGGCCAGCCTTTTAAACACACATAATTTATCAAAATAATTTATACAAATAATTAGTAAATGAATAAAATATTTTTATGTACTAAAATGATTTAACATTATAAAAATATAAAAAATTCTATTTTGATGTCAATAATATAAATAAGGAGCATTTGTATATGAATATAGGATATTATTGCAAGATTGTGCAAATAGCTTTAAAATGCTAATGTAATTATATAAAAGAAAGATGAAGTGAAAATATTTTGAGACATATATGAGGATAAAAAATAGTAATTTTGGATGATTAAGTCATCACAAATAATTCAAAGGGATAATTACTAAATATTTATGCAAGAAAATTAATTTTAAAGCTCTAAAAATTATGAAAAATTATAAAAAGTGCTTGTATAGATTTGTAAGCTAAATAATGATGCAAATATAATGTTTTGAAAGTATATATATTATTTGAAAAAATAAGAGGGAAATATTGGGTATCAACAGCGAGACGATGTGAACGCGCAATTAGAGGTATGGAGGCAGACCCTGAAATCTAAAGGTTTCAAGTTGAGTAGGACCAAGATAGAATACTTGGAGTGTAAGTTCAATGGTGAGACTCAAGGAGGGAAAGGGGAGGTGAGGCTGGACTTGCAGGTCATCTCTAGGAGAGAGTGTTTTAAGTACCTTGGGTCTATTATTTAGGGGGATGGGGAGATTGATGAATATGTCACACATCGTATTGGGACGGGATGGATGAAATAGAGACTCGCTTCCAGTGTTTTGTGTGATAAGAAGGTGCCACCAAAACTTAAGGGTAAGTTCTATAAAGTGGTAGTCATACCAATGATGTTGTATGTGGTTGAGTGTTGGCTAGTCAAGATCGCTCATGTACAGAAGATGAAGGTAGAAGAGATGAGGATGTTGAGATGGATGTGCGGGCACACCAAGATAGATAGGATCCGAAATGAGGTTATTCGCGACAAGGTGGGTGTGGCCCCTATTGATGACAAGATGCGGGAAGTGCGACTTAGGTAGTTTGGTCATATGAGGAGGAGGAGCACAGACGCCCTAGTGAGTAGGTGTGAGAGGTTGACATTGGAGGGCCTACAGAGAGGTAGAGGTAGGCCAAAAAAAAGGTGGGGGAGAGGTGATCAGGCAAGACATGGCACAACTTCAACTGACCGAGGACATGATCCTTGATAGGAAGGTATCGAGGTCGAGGATTAGGGTAGTAGAGTAGGTAGTCTAGAGTGTTCATAACAGTAGTATTGGCACGCAGTCTCGCTTTTTGTTGGTAGTAGATTTTATGACTAATTGTTGTTTTCTTTCATTGTTGACCACCTTACTATCTGGTTGTTTTTATTCTGCTTTTATATGGCTTCTTGGTACTGTCCCTTCTTATCTATATTTTCATTAATGTGGTGCTTATGCTTCCTAAGCCGAGGGTCTATTGGAAACAAACTCTCTATCCTCATAAGGTAGGGGTAAGGTCTCCGTACACACTACCCTCCCAAAACCTCACGGCGTGGGATATTACTGGGTATGTTGTTGTTGTTGTTGCTTACTAATATCTACCGTTGGATAAAACATTAAGAATTATCTAGTGAAAATCTTATTAAAAATGACAGATTTTATGAGTCATGATGTCACGAACCCAAAATCCCACCTAGTTATGATGACACTTAACTCAACCTGCTAGGTAAGTCAACTAACATACAATACAACTCGAACGGATAATCATTAACAAATAATAAATAAGATAGGGGAAGTAAATACAATTATCCCAAGAACTGGTATTACAAGTCATGAGTCACTCAAAATTAGATTTACAACATTGGTACGAAGGAAAATACAACATTTGTTTGAATATACATAAAAAGAAGTACAAATCCTAACTACCATGAACAAATGCTAGCCTTCGTTGTTCACAGCAACCCAACTCCAAGATGACACAAGGTGTAGAAGTGTAGTATGAGTACACCGACCTCATGTACTCAGTAAGTATCTTGACTAACTTCAGTAAAGTAATGCCAAGGTTTTTAAGCCGAAAGATACTCATTTTATATAACTTGTGTAGCTCAATAACATATATAATACAGAGAAGTATCCAAAACCAGTCATAAACAACACGTATCAATAATAAAGGTGCACAATTGAAGTAGAGGTAATAAGCATGTTTTTTTAATTAATCAGGTCAATGCGAATACAACTTGCACCAATTTCACATAAAATGAATATGCACCAAAAGGCATTTATTTAAATACTTCCATATGAATATAAAGTGTCTATACTGACAATAATCCGATTCATATCAATTTCTTAATGGCATTTATATGAGAATCTTACATGAGTCCAACATGCAAATGTATGATGCTGACCTTCTCTTTATATCAACCTGATACTCTCCAAGTGTTCAACAACTCACTAACAAGTCTCAAGCATATGTATAATGCATCAACTAGCATATATAGAAGATATGCATGAATAAAGCATATCATTATGCATGAATATGAGCAAAATATTTACTTGAATGGTCAAAACTTTCACCTTTTTGCTGTATAACTCATCACATAGGATCCCAGTTATTAACCAAAAACCGTCAATTTCTCACTACTTGTGTGTACGCCATCAAGAGAGAAACATGAGAGGACGACCCAACGGGAATGGGTTCACATCCACACGGTGCACGGCCAAAACCTCATGCCAAAATAATATCAATATCACCATAATCGCATGGAAAAGACCTCGTGCCACAACATCAACAATATCACAATAACTGCGCGACAGAAATCTTGTACAATAACAGTAATGGTATCACAATATCTGCATGGCAAAGACCTCGTGCCATAATTATGTCAACAGTACGGACAACTCACGTGTCCTAAACCTCAGTCCATATCGAGGACCATATGCAGTAATTTATGCATATGAATAGGATGTAAGCATATATAATGTACCTGGACGGAGAAATAACCATGCATGAGTGTATGCATGTATACAAGAGATGATATCTAGATAGATGTATGCCTATATGTATGTATGAATACAGACCCAATATATAATACGTCTTCAAAATAATCATGGTACCCATATAAGCATCAAAAGCCAAAATAATAGTCTTTAACATAGGTAAGGAAATTAAAGTAGTCATATAACAGTTTAAGGCATAAAACAAGAATAACAAGTACAAATGTGTATTCATATGTGTGACTATATCTAAATGAAGTATATCAATAATCTCAAGAATAGCTCATCATGCTCAAAATAAGGTATCATTAACATATACATTAACTCTAGCATGACTTATTGTGCTCATGTAGTCATTAAATCACGTAAACCATAGAATAGGTAGAATACAAAGTAATCTAGAATTTACCTCGAGCATGAATAACCATGGCACATGCATATACGATCATCAGCTTGCATATACATCACCCCTATATGAATCCAACAATATCATTTATTAGGAAAATTTCACTCAAACCAGCTAGTCTAAAGCTTCCAAACCACTTTTCCCTTAGAAATCACCTCCAACAGACTCGAATTTAACCAAACATCATCCGAGGAAGCGATCTCAATCCATAAAGCTTTGATCGTGATGAATTCCAAAAGGTCAAAAAAGTAAACTCAAGCCCGCATGTCCAAAAGACGAAACGAATACCAAATCTCGATGAGCGATAACCTGCCGAGTCTAAATATATAATTAGTTTTCAAATCCGAATTTAAATCGATTGTCAAATCCTCAAAATACGCTATCTTAACTTGTAGACAAATCCACAAATTTCATCTCAAAATTTCATATTTTAGGTGTTAGTAATTCATGTAGATTCTTGAAATATAATCACTAATAAGTAAAAATCACTTACCCTCTTGCCTTGTATAGAAATTTCCTTGAAGAATCACAACTCTCCAAGTTTAGGGTTCAAAATATGAGATAATGAGCAAGAAATCTCGAAATTCCAAACATATATACCGCCCAAGGATACACATCGCAATCGCAACAGGACCCTCACGATCACGAAGGCCTAAAATACCTCCAGCTCCAGCTCTTCTTTGCGAATATGAAGACCACCTCGCGAAGGCGACCAGGAACCCCTCCAAGACTACGCAAAAGAGAGATCTACTCTACGAACGTGAAGGCCAACCTTCCGCCTAAATTCACACCATCGCGAACGCGATTACCAAATTGTGAATGTGCAACACTTGCACACAACACATCGCGAATGCGACCATCAGGTCCACGAATGCGAAGAACAAATGTCCAACCAGTTAAATCCTTCTCCGCGATCGCGATGCTTGCTCCACGATCACGAAGCACTACAGTACACCAGCAGACCAGATGCTCCAAACTCTACCAAAATGATCCGAAACTATATCGGATCACACCCGAGTCCCCGGAGACCTCATCCAATCATTCCAACAAGTGTGGATACTTCCTACAAACTTGTTTCGAAAAAACAATAACAAAATCAAGAATCAAAGAACAAATCCATTTCTTATTTTTCAAACATTCCAACTACGCCGAATGTATCTGAATCATATTTAGACATTCCGAATTGCAACCAAACTTTGCATACAAGTTCCATTCAACAAAATGAACCTATCCACAGTCCCAAAGCAACAATCAAAGTCCAATAATATCACGCTCAACTATTGGTGAAACCTATGAACTCTCAAATTCTGTAAATTGCCAACTCTCGACAAATAAGGCCAAAACCTTCTAAGAACCTCTAAATCCAAATCCGAACATACACTCAAGTCTAAAATTTCCATAAGAACCTATTGAAACCATTAAATCACGACTCCGAAGTCGTTTACTCAAAAGTCAAATCTTGGCCACTTTTCCAACTTAAAGCTTCCAAATAAAGAATCTCTTCCAAACCACCTTCGAACCTCTCATAAGTCAAACTCAATCATACTCGCAAGTCATAATATATCATATGAAGCCACTCAAGATATTAAATCATATTACGAAATGCTAGAACTCAAAATGACCGGTCTAATTATTACATTCTCCCTCACTTAAACATATGTTCGTCCTCAAACGTGCCAAGAGTCATTCCAAAGCCATCAAATGAATGTATAAGCTCATAATACACATACACATGGGTGATCTCACGTCACCTCTATCCATATAATCCCATTAACATAATCCTGACTGAAGATTCTTCCTTCAACTTTGGCCCATAAGCCCTTGAACTAAACTTCACTATCCAGAACTTCCTCCAAGATCAGGTTCTTGTATACATACCCTATATCAATCCCCTATAAGCTGCATCAAGTCATAGATGTACTCTCAAGGTGTAACTACATGATGTAGCACACAACTATATGCCCTTAACAAGATCTTTTGCCCTCAATAACTGCTCGTTACCAAATCCTGTACTGGTAATATACCTGATATCAGATAGAACCTTGTTCTAAGCCTTCGCAACACTGCTAATGATAATAAAGCGCATAGAAACTCATAACCACCCATCAAATTAACAAACCATAGAGTTCTCTTATCCGACAAGAGCCATTGCCAAATTTTGAGCCTACTAATGGCATTTGTCTTCCAGACATATCATATCCAAATTCGATTTGTACCAATTCCAAGTCCAATGACCTTGTCTCACCTAGTACAAGCTGCTCGAACGACATGCCAAACCAAATGCCACCTAGAACCTCATGCAGCACAGTCTGTGCACTCAACAAGTAGTAGCTCGAATATGACCAATAATGGAAAGAAAACCAAATAAGAGAACTATCTGAACACGTTCAACAAATATAACAACAAAAGCATAATGCTATGAACCCATCCCACAAAGGAGATACAAAACACACGAAGTATCCACAAGGAGTCATATCCAAATATAACATTGTTGCAGCGTACAACTTGATCCAACATCATACTATTGCGGCACGTAACCCCATCCAAATATATCAATCCACGTGTGAATAACTATTGAGCCATAATTCAAATACTCACTGTACAGGTGTGTATAAAAGCAAGCACGTAAAGTGCATAAACATAACCATAGAGAGATGAATAATAAAATACACTACGAAAAGATAAGCACAACTAAGGTGTAATAAGTAAATCAACATCTCAAGTAGAATACAAATTCTCGTTGGGCCTACTAATATGCCCCCAAATCAATTCAAACCATTTCGAAATAGGTAAATAGCCTTACAAAGGTCCACAGTGACCTATATATAACACGTACAATCAACCGTATAACCCTTAACACACTTCCACAGTCCGCATCCAAAAGGGATAGTTTTCTCTAAGAGAATCCAATCTTTAAACCTCACGAATACAAGAATCACCACAGCCGATCTCTGACTCTCCCATTTAGGTGACTGCCACATCATGTATAAACAATCATATCATGAGAAATAATTCCATAAATCTCGTCCATCGAGTAGCAAAATATGAACATGAACGGTTATCAATCATGCGATCTCTGTAGTACTAGTCAAGCATCCTTCAGGCGATATAAGACAATGCTAGCATTCTTTTAAACATCTGAAATCTTTCTTGCTAAATAGAATTTATGACCTTCCTGTTGAACTAAATAATAACCTTGTCCATTCAATCCTAATCTCACGCGACTCACCTTATCTATCATGCTATCATACGAAAATACGAGAACCTCATTATCAATCTCTTAATCACAAGTTGGATGGTCCTCCTCATTCACAACTCCATCGACAAGAAACCTTCTACTTAACTAAATTCAGGAGAGATTCACAATACACAACAAACTTTCCATACCCGTAGAATACATTAGTCGTGGCCAAAACCATCGTGAACTCTTCAAAGACCATTTACACATAACCAAGCCATCAGAACTAAATCCTTCCAAATCAACCAAGTCACACAGCCTACCAAAACCAAAAGTCTTGCCACAAAAGCACCTATAAGGCCCTATCATACCAATGGAACCCATCATTTTTATTACCATATTGCAAGCCACCGCTATACTGATTTAGTTTCTTTGGATTACTCTTAACCAGCCTCCCAGATAACACTTCTCTTTTCTCAATACACTATGGTCCTCAACTAACACTCACCCCAAGTGATCCCAACATGAATTTATGTGGTCCAAAGATTAGTAAGCCATATTATTCTCTTCATGTACCCAAAAGTACCTCAACTAAAAATGCCTACGCTGAAGAATCTTTTAATGAATCTGATGTTATTTCTTCCATCTCTCAAATACTGCATGTCTCTCTTACAATCCAACACCATTCTCAACTCCTTTGCCACAAAACGAATTTGAAAATCCTCAGATACCAAACCTTGGATCCTGAACCTACTGGAATCTTTCTCGAGAGTCACCTACTCTATTCTAGCCCCAAATACACAGCCTAGCTTGTCGAATGACTAATGCTCTGTTAGCACGTGAATACTCCCAAAAAGAAGCAACCTTGCCCTCGAGCAACCAAGTGAATCCATTCCCCTTGCACCCTACCTCCACAACAAATGCCAACCTAAATTTTCCACAATCTCCATATATCAATAAAGCATAGTACATCATATACCTAGAAAATTCCTTGCTCAGATCATCCTGGATGCCACCCTTCTTAAATCATAGCTTCTACAAGCATATCCTAGTCCAGGAACTACAATAACATATGCCTATATGACCTAATCGTCGATGGTAGACTCCCCCACTTGGCTTGAATCCACAAAACACATCATCTGATAACCCACAATACTCTTCCTTCTTAATTGCCATGACCTCATGCTGTTATCTACCTAAATATCCTTATAAGCTCATGTAGCACTAGTCATCATACCATCCAAATCATTTTTCGTGTGCATACTCATCCTTATGAAAGTCGAGCCAACTACCTCAAGCGATCCAAAATGGTAGCACATGCATTCCACTGGATAGAAGGAAACTCTTCATAGAAGCCTCATAAGAATCATACAACCTCAAACTTTCTCACACGAGATAACCTATCTGCTTAGCCCCTAATTGACATCTTCATATGATCTTACCATAGTTACAACCACTATGCAATAAACCGATCTTCCAGAGTCTACACTCATCAACAAGATATAAAAATCCATTTTAGTCCCCAATGAAAAATAAAGTGGTCCATCAATGCATCCACAACTCAAGAATGTATTGCACATCATGATGACAGTCAAACACCCATATTCCTTGTTGTATTGTGACATCCTAAGCGGATCACACATCGACAAAACACGTAAGAGATGCTGGGTATACAAGTAAACAAGTCTTAGACTCTAGTGACACATTTTAAAGCCGTGCAGGCCTAGACCAAAAGAGGACAATATCACTAGTGAAATGGACTATTACATATGGTATTAGAGTCACTCCGAGTGCAACCTTGAATGGTGGTGGGGCAAAATACTGAGTCCCTAAGGGGGTTGTATGTGACACCTTAGGCAAATCCCATATTGAAAGAACACAAGAGAGATGCTGGGTATATAAGTAAATAAGTCTTAGACTCTAGTGACGTGTTTTAAAGCCGTGTGGGCCAAGGCCTAAAGCACAAAATATCATTGGTGGGCTAGGATGTTACGTGTATCTTAAGCAAATCCTTCTCGTCACATCCAAACTATAGAAACGTAGTCCTTAGTCACATAATATTCATCACATGGCTATCTTGCCACTCACTGAGCCATTAGTCCTACCTCTAGGGATGCTACCTGACATAAAAGTTCAAAAATCACATTCTCACAAAGCTGAATTTTCTGAGTCAAAGTTGCGGTTTACCCTAGACACAAGTCGTGTCGACTGACCTACCTTCACAACATAGAAAGCATCATGCACTATATCTGTGACAACATCATAAGCTGTTGGTGCCCAACTAATATCGAGTCCTCAACATTACATGCAAATGAATGGGAAGAAATCGAAGATATAAACTTCAAGTTGAAATACAATCGTACGATAAGGAAAGAAACGGAAGTTTCCTGGATGCTCTGTAGCCTCTCGAAGATAAGTATGAACGTTATCATACCGATCCACAAGACTCTACTAGACATTTGCTTATGACTCGTAGAATCTATGAACCTAGAGCTCTGATACCAACTTGTTACAACCCAAAATCCCACCTAGTATTGAGTGGCACCTAACCCAACCTGCTAGGTAAGCCAACAAACATACAACACAACTCGAACGGATAATCATTAACATAATAATACATAAGATAGGGGAAATCAATACAACTATCCTAAGAACTTGTAGTATAAGTCACGAGTCACAAATATTTAGATTTACAATGTTGGTACGAACAAAAATACAACATTTGTTTGAATATATATATATACAAAAGTACAGATCCTAACTACCATGAAAAAATGGTAGCTTGTATGTTGAATGCTAGTATATCTTAATTCTAACCTTCATTGTCCACAATAGCTCAGCTCTAAGATTTGCATGCAAGGTGCATGAGTATAATATGAGTACAATCATCCCCATGTACTCAGTAAGTATATTAACTACCTCAGTGAACTAGTGACGAGGTTCTTAAGTCGAAAGCTACTCACTTTATATAACCTGTGCAACTCAATAACATGTATAAGACAGAGAAGTATCCAAAGAAGCAGTCATAGAACAACAAATATCAATAATAAAAGTGCACAACTGAAGTAGAGGTAATGATCATGCTTTTTCCCATTAATCAGGTAGACGCAAATACAACTTGCACCAATTGCGCATAGAAATGAATATGAACCAAAAGGCATTTACTCAAACACTTCAAAATGAATGTAAAGTATCTGTACCCCGATAATGATCTTATTCCATATCAATTTCTAAATGGAATTTATATAAGAATCTTTACATGAGTTCAACATGTCAATGTATGATGATGACCCCCTTTTCAGATCAACTCGACACTCTCCAAGTGTTAAACAACTCACTAACAAGTCCCAGACATATGTATAATGCATCAACTAGCATATATAGAAAATATTCATGAATAAAGCATGTAAAATACATGAATATGCACAAAGGATTCACTTGAATGGTCAAAGATTCCACCTTTATGCTCAATAGCTCATCACATTATAATCAACCAAAAACCCGTCGATTTCTCACAACCTGCGTGTATGCCATCAAGAGAAATATGAGAGGAAAACCCTAGGGGGATGGATCCATATCCACACACTGCACGGCTGAAGCATAGTGCCAAAATATATCGATATCACCATAATCACACTACAAAGACCGCAACATCAATAATATCACAATAACCACACGGTAGAAACCTCATGCAATAATAATAACAATATCATAATATCTATACAACAAACACCTCGTGCCATAATCATTTCAACTGAATGGACAACTTACATGCCATAAAATCAGTCCGTATCAGAGGACTATATGCAGGAATATATGCATATGAATAGGAGGTAAACACATATAATGCACCTAGACGGAGGAATAACCATGCATGTGTGTACGCATGTATACAAAGAGATGATATCTAGATATGATGTATGCCTATATGTACGTTCGACTATAGAACCAAAGTGTAATACATCATCCAAATAATCATCGTGCCCAAGTAAGCATTAAAATACAAATCATAGTCTTTAATGTGGGTAAGGAAACTCAAGTAGTCATACTACAATTTAAGGCATAACAAAAGAATAACAAGTACGGATATGTGTTCATAATATACGTATGACTACGTCCAAATCACGTATTTCAATAATCTCAAGAATAGTGTAAGGCCCCATAAAATTTTACCTAGAACCCGGGGTTTAGTGGTGCCGAAGTAGGCTAACGAGTTTGAAGGTTGTAGATAATCTTCGCGGCTCTCTTGCGAGCCGCGGTATGGACTTTTCGGGATGTGAAATGCGTTGGGGAGTTAGAAGAATAATATTTGCAGAACATGACATTTTTGCGGTCTATTATGCGGTAGCAAAACTACTCCGCAAACCACAGATCTACTGCAGAGTGCAACAGAAAGAAAGTCAATTGTTGGAGGTCATTTTGCGATGCATTATGCGACCGCATAATAATTTCGCGGGCCACACTTCTATAGTAGATTTAACATAAGAAAATTATGGAGGGAGATTTCGCGGCACGTTATGTGACCGCATAACTATTCTGTGGACCACAGTACGACCGCATACCTGACCGACCCGCCAAGCTTTTGGGACTATTTTTGCGGTCCACTTCGCGGACTCGGTTCAGTGGCTTTAGTTTGAGGAAATTTTACCCGACCCCATTTTTATAAAATGACTTTGGGGGTTATTTTGGCTGGTTTAAACAACTATTTTAGAGAGAGGGGAGTACTTTAGAGAGAGAGAGAGAGAGAGGAGGAATCCTCATGTGCTTTGCTCATCAATCCTTGCCCCAATCTTGAAGATACAAGGGAATCACTCACTAGGCCATCACCTATCCTGGTAAGTTCTTGTCCTACATCATCCATGTAAGTTTGTTTCGGGTTTAAGTGGATCGGGGAGTAGAAGATACGTCATGCATGTTTTGATAGAGGGGTTTTGGAAGTCGTTGAATTACCCAAGATGAATTGTTAGTTGATATGGATTGTGGGGTGAAACAATTTTTATAAGAGAACCTTGAAGTCAAATTTGCACACCTAGTGCTTGATGAAATGCATAGGTGAGCTGAACCCATGAAGCTTTTCCTAGTTATGGTTCAATTTTATAATATCTCTAGTTGATTGGAATCTCTAGAAGTTTCGGAACGTTGTAGTAATCTTAGGAAAGTACCAGTGAGATATGTTGGCTAAACTTCTCTTGTAAAGTAACATTCCATGATGTTCTCATAAGTTATAAGTGTGATTGGCCAAAGTTCTTATTTCTCATGTTCTGAATCATTCCTAATAAATTCGATTATTCCAAATAAGCTTTGTGTCAAAAGATGTATACTCAACATGTGTTCAATTTCCCCTATCATATTATGTTCTCCTTAGGGAATGTATTCAAGCATGACCAATGTATCAAAATGTTATGATTTAAAATCATGATTCAATTGCAAGTTTATTATGCCTGATTTTGGAAGAAAAACTCAATGTGCTTAAGACTCCTACTGCTCATATACATACTTAAAGTCTTAATTTCAATACTCGGTACTAACGATCTCCCAACATAAAAATAATGATATTTACTTGAAAATATATCTTTCTCTTAACTTGACGCTTTAATATTGTTTAAGGCTCCCATTGATTCCATGTTTCTTTCTTCTTGTATTGTTACTCGATTCATTGAGAGGGTGTTTAGTATTACATACTAGTACTATTCCATATGTACTAACGTACCTTTTGCTGGGGGCGCTACAGCTTTAATGGATGTGGGTGGTTCTACAGCAGGCAGAATCGATCAATGATAGCGCCACACCCTCTTCTCAGCTGACTTGGTGAGCCCCACTTCATATCGGGGTCTTGTGTCTTTTGTTCCTTATGTATAGTGTTTTGAGGTATAGCCGGGGCCTTGTTGTAGGAACCATCATATTAATCTTTTGTATCAATTAGAGGCTCCGTACACATAGTGTGATTTGTATTTTGTTTTAGGTAAGCCAAACTTTAAATGTTGTATTTGTAACACGTGTATCCACTTCTAAAACTATGAATGTGTAATGAAATAACTAATGGTAACAAAATTAGTATCATACATGCCATCCTCCTATTGTATAATTCATGATATTCACCGTCACTTTATTCATTGGTAAGGTCGGGTAGAAGGCACCGAGTAGGCTTGCTTGACTGGGACATCTCGGTTGAGAGACGATCGCGCTCCCCAAGGTTGAGGCATGACAAATAGCTTATCATGCTCAAAATAAGGTATCATTAACATAAACATTAACTCTAGCATGGCTCATTGTGCTCACGTGGTCATTCAATCAAGTAAAACATAGAACACGTAGAACACAAAACCAAACAAGACATAAAGTAATCTAGAATCTACCCCGAGCATGAATAACCATGACACATGCATATACTCTTATCAACTCGCGTACACATCACTTGCGCATGTTTCCATCAATATCTTTTATTAGGAAAAATTCCCTCAAACCAAAGTTAGGCAAGACACTTACCTCATCTGGGCTAATCTAAAGCTCCAAAACTGCTTTTCCTTTAGAAATCACCTCCAACCAGCTCGAATCTAACCAAACATCATCCAAAGAAGTCAAACAATGTTATTGGAAGCGATCCTAAACCATAAAGTTTCGACCTCGATTAATTTCCAAAAAGTAAATAAAAGTTAACCCAGACCCGCGTGCTCGAAATACAAAACTAATACCAAATACCGGTAACCCATAACATCCTGAGTTTAAATATATAATTAGTTTCTAAATCCGATTTCAAATCTCTGGTCAAATCCCCAAAATACACTCTCTTAAGTTGTAGACAAAAAAATCAAATTTTATCTCAAAATTCCATATTTTGGGTGTTAATAATTCATGTTGATTCTTGAAATATAATCACAAATAGGTAGAAATCACTTATCCTCTTGCGTTTTATGAAAATTTCCTTGAAAATTCTCCCCTCCCCAAGTCTAGGTTTCAAAGTATGAGATAATGAGCTACAAATCCCGAAATTCCACATATATATACTGCCCAGGGTTATACATCGCAATCGCGATGGGACTCTCACGATTAGGAAGCCCAAAAATGCCTCCAGCTCCAGCTCTTCTTAGAGAACACCAAGACAATCACCAGAACACTACTTGGAACCCTGCCAAGCCTGCCCGAATGCGAGACTTACTCCACGAATGTGAAGGACAACCTTCTGCTCCTGACTTCACACCATCATGAATGTGATCACCAAAACACGAATGCATAACACCTGCCCACAACATATCATAAACACGACCAACATGTTCACGAATGCGAAGAACAAATTTCCAATCGACCAAATCCTTCTGTGCGATCGCGATGCTTGCTCCGTGATCGCGAAGCACTAATGTACACCAACAGACTAGCTGCTCCAAAATCTACCAAAATGGTTTGTAACTATCACGCCTCGAGCTAGGGGAACAAGACCGGTACTCAACTGTGGTAACCCAGTCAAGATATCCCACTTTATATATTCTATCTAACTTTGCCCAAGAATGGTTTATGAAGAAATAGCATGAGATAGTCAACCGAGAAGACAAGAATGTACAACACATATTTTCGTTCATTAAAGAGTTATATTGGTGGATATAACAAAATAATACATGACCATGGGTTATGAGTGGAAGTAAATGAAAATACAAAACTTATAGTTTTTCCATACATACATGACCCACAATGTATCTACGAAGCTTCTAGACTAACATGAAAATAATATGGAAGTGCTGGTGACAAGGCCTCGACTATACCCCAAAAAAATGTACAAGTTTAAATACAACATAAGGGCTCCGATGAAGAGAAGGGCTCACCAAAATACACTAGAGGGAGGGTATGTTCCTATCAAGAATTTGTGCTGCCTGCTAAGGTACCACCTGCATCCTTAAGGATGCAGCATGCTCGGCAAAAGGGACCGTATTTCAAACATATGCGAGTTAAAACATAAAGAGAAAGCATAACATAAGTAAAACCATCAAATAAACCTTAACATATTTTGTTGGGAGACAATTAGTTATTGATATAGGAATATATAACCACCATGTGCGTGGCATGGCGTACGATCTCGTCTAGATCGGCTAAGTCACCTCACCACAATGCGGTGCGGATCGACTTGTCAGTTCTAGAAATACAATACATCATCCCAACAAAGGGGCATAATCTCATCATATGCGAAAAGGGACTTGTACCTAATCGACTCTTACACGGGCATGTGTAGTTTCAGGTATAAGACTTTACAACCTACACCTTCTCGGTTACATAACAATACTCCCAAAAGATGTTTCATTCAAAACTTTTTATAAAAACCTTTTCTTTTCATTTGTCCTTTGTGACATACATCGTCATTCTCATTTTGGCAAAATGGACACATTTTATCTTCCTACTCTCACTTTATTCATTTTCCATGGCTTATTACAAGACATCAAGGATTACTGAAACATTGAAAAATCATAGCTTCGAACACATGGGTGCGTAAGAGCTTAAAACACATTGAAATATTTCTAAAAGGGAGCATAGTAATTGCAATTGAAACATGAATTGAATTTATAAAAAATTGATAAACCAAGCATATTTGAAATATTTTCCAAAGAAGAGCATCAAGATGGCAGTTGAAACATGTCTTGGGTACATAGGCATTTGCTAAATCATTCATTTGAGGAAATTTAAAGCATATGAGTAGGAACTAGAACAAACTATGTTTAAAGTGTATGAGGAGTTTAATGGAATCCGATTCTATGGAAGGAGTTTAGCCAAACATACCCTATTCGAGCTTTCCATAGGATCCCTACTGTAAGGACCCGTAAAAATTTCAACCAAAAACTCGGGGTTTCGTGGTGCCAAGTTAGATTCCTGCGTTATTATAGTAGAAATTCTTCGCGACAAGCTTGCTCGCTGCGGTTCGAACTTTTTGGAATGAACAGTACCCTACGGACTGAGAGAAAAATATTTCGCAGAAGAACGCATTTCTGCGGCCCATTATTCGGCCGCATAATCACTCTGCGGAATGCATAATGGCCGCAGAGTGAAGCAATAAGTTTGGCCAATTTGAGGTCAGTTCTGCGGTCGATTATGCGACCGCATAATCGATATACGGACCGTATATCGGTCGCATAATTCCTCTTGGATTTCTGCGGAGGGAGTTCTGCGGTGCATTATGCGACCGCAGAATAAGTATGCGGACCTCATACTGGTCGCATACATGAGCCGAAAGTTTAGGCCCCTGAGAGCCATTTCTGCGGTCACTTTGCGGACCGCATAACCATTATGCGGTCGCATATGTGACCGCAGACCTGTGTCGGGACACCATTTTTCTTAATTTAAAACCCGACCCCCATTCCGTTAAAACACCCCTTAGGTCTATTTTGAGCTCATTTTCCGATACTTCTAGAGTGAGAGAGAGAGGGTTCAAGAGGGAGGGCCTAAGTTTTATCAATCAATCTTCAACCATCACTCAAAGCTTGGAAATACTCAAGTAGAGCACCCAATTTCTTCATCCAAAAAGGTAAGATTTCATTACCCCGACTCTTAATTTAAAACATAGCTATAATGGGGTACTAGGGTAATACTTCATGGGTATGAGAGTGGTTCATCTTGCATGCATGTGATAAAGAGTGTGGGAAAACAAATAAAAAGTGAACTAGAACTATGAACAGTTTCCTAATTTTGGGTTCAATTTGTATATTGCAAAAATAGATTGAGGTTGCTAAGGGTTTCGGATAATTGTAGAGTCTAAAGAAGCGCAATTGAGGTATGTATGGCTAACTCTCTTCTTCTTAGAATCGATCTCCTGGTGTCCGAATAATTGGTGTAAGTTCCAACTTGATTGTGCTATAATTGTTTGCCTTAGTGTGTTTGATTGAAAGATTCATGTTCCCTCATTGTTTTAGATGTTTACCATGTCATCATACTATTTGAGAACGAATTATGATTTTCCAAGCTCCTTCCCTTATGTGTGAAATACCTTATGTGATGGTACTTATCGA